>JASSUY010014283.1:0-54294 GCA_032466535.1 Forpus xanthops | reverse complement strand
AAAATCCAAAACACAGTGCTACACCAGCTACTGCTTAAAGAAAAATGACTGCTGCTGCTGAACCCATGACACACATGTAAGCTCAGCTGGTCTAGGCTTCACCTATTTGCAACTGCTTACTCTATAGCTCTCTCTTTTTAGCCAGGCAGAACTTCTTCTCCTTCACAATTAAACAACGTACTTAAAATACACGTTTCCAGCTTGCTATACCCTCTGTCTCCTGGGGGGACCCAACAGTGGGAATTTTGTGTTTGCTTTTAGCCTGAACTGTCAGGTCTGAATACAACTCTGAGGTTGCTTTCATACCCTTCTTCCACATACACAGACTGCAAAGAGAGCATACAGCATGTCTTTCCAAAGGGAGAAAAGAAGTAACAAAGCCAGCCTTTTTCGGGGTGAGCTCATTGTCACAACTCACCTGCACAATTCATCAGAGTAAAGAGCTGAAAGGTGTCTTATGCAAGGGCTATTGAGAAGCATCTTCCTTGTAAAGAAGCCTACTGTGACCTCCTGCTTCATGCTCACACCTAGATATGACAAGAGATTAAGTAAACCAAAATTACCAAATTTACCAGTTTTGCCTGAGCTCTGTCCCCAAGAAGGAGGGACAATATTAAAGTCTGCCAACTTGAGGGGGAACAAAAGTTTACAGGATGCTTGAACAACTGGAAGCCTTCTTCCCATTGCCATGTGTGTACTGACAGAAGTTATCAGCATAAAACACTGAATTATCATTTATTTTTATGGAAGCTCAGTTTACTCCTGCTTATGTTTAAAGATTTGCATTTCTATCAAACAGCTTGAAGTGTCATTGAGTCAGGAATATACAAAAAGTGAAAGGATCAGCACAGCCTTAACCTACATCCACAGGGTCCTAAAACAGATTAAAAACTTGCTTTGATCTTGCACAACAGAATCTGCCTAGCTGCTTGTCATTGGCCACAAATTAAATTATAAAATATGTAAGTGAGCTCCTTTGGTAATTTTAGTTATTACAATTGCCATGGAAATTTTAATAGCAATAATTGTTTTAGGGAAAAAGTTGAAGCAAACAGGATTCAATTTTTTTCAATTAACATCCATGGCTGGAGAAAGTATACACTGGTGTAATACATCTTTGCCAGTCAGTGAATAATTCCTGATAAGGTTTTTTTAGATTTAATCCTCCTGTAAGCATCAGCAGTATATGTTTGCTCCCTGCTATAGATTATGTTTAGGACTTGGAACAGTGCAGCCTTACTCAGATCTCCTTTCTTAAACTATCAACACTTTGAAGCAAAGAAGTTCATAGACAAGGGAAAACAAATATCCTGGGTCATTTTCTGCCCCAAAACACTGAAATAAATGCAGATAGAGTATTCACTATTGCACTAAACCACACAGAGTCAGGAACTCAGATCCCACATACTAAAATCATGGGCACTTATGCACATGGATAACAATGACATTGATAAGCAATTTGACTTGGCTATGTAAAACATTATGACTTGTATATGCATAGGCAAAACCCTAGCACACAGCAAACCTACTTGAGCGCTTTCACTGTTTCACCTCTTTCTGCTTTAAGCTTTAACTCAGTCCCCTGGATATTCATCCCAATGATCTACCATAAGAGAAATCCCAACTTGCCCAAGTGGTAAGCAGACATTTAGTACAGGACGTGCCAGGCATTTTCAGAAAAGCTTACAACCATCCTGAGCATATTTTTATTATTAAGATCACTACATAACCTCAGACTGACAGACTTCTCTCTGCTATTTTTAGACCTGGAGCTCTTCGGGTTGGAATATAAGTTACATAAGGGCTGGCAAAAGGGGATTCCTGGCTTATTTTAAATTGCAATGTAGATTTATTTGCAAATGCCAAGATTACACCTGACCTGTCACACTCTGCATTTTCCCACCTGTCACAATCCAGGCTGCAATTTCTGCAGGTGACAATACATCAAAGGTACAGTCAAAAGCCACATGCTGCTCTGTTCCTAAAATACACATTGTCCCAAGTCTTTGGATCACTACATCAAAGAGCACAAGTCAGGAAAACAGATGGCTAAAAGCAAGAAAGGGAAATTTATGAATATTGCAGCACTCCTAAATACCTTTCAAGTGCGCAACTTCCAGAGTTAGACACTGGTGTAAATCCAAACACTAATGCATCTTAAGACCATATTTTAACAAAAGACAGAAAGATTATGACTGGACTTAAGCCATACCTTCAGCATGAGATGGCTTTATCCTACTGGCCTGGTCTTCGGATGCATGCATTTGCTATGTCCTACCTGTAAGTCAGGAGGACAGATGGTGTGATCACCATTTCTTATGAACACTGTGGTTTCTTCTGAGAGGATACTTGGGTATGCAGGGAGAGAAGGAACTCCCTCATGGTCTAGCCTGGCCCTGGGACTTAGGGAGGAGAGTACTCCTACTCACATACCAAGGCAAACCCCATGTTGGCTTTATGTGGGCTGATCAAACAGAGGACAACCTGATCAACCATGGCACTGAAACGAGCCTTGTTCAGAGTGAAACTCCAGCCACTCACTAATGAAACAGTTGTTTTACCATGAGATTACACAGAGGCGTTCAACCCAAACAAGCTCCAGTTAGAGCTTGCTTTTAAACAGGCTACAAAGACTTCAGTAGCACTGTGGCTATGGCTGCTAGTATTTTCATCAACAATCAGTTCTTAAATTTGTGAAATAAAGATCCCCGATAAAGAAAATATAAAATTAGAAAAAAACCTTCGAAGAATTCTGTGAGGAAAACTTAAAGAGAGATTCATGCCCTGGAAAAATCCTGCATCAGAGAATTACCTGCAAGGTAAGTAATAACTATACTGTGTTCAGAAATTAAAGGTTGGATATGACTATGGGGCTGTGTTTAAGAAGGTTAGATAGAAAACAAGTGCTGACAGTAAAGAGGTGTAACTCAGATGATATGGTTTCAAATGGGCCATCTGGCCAACACAGGAACAGATGTGGCAACTGCAAAGACTGAAGACACCTCATTACAGCACATCACAACTGAGACTATAATTTAGTTTCCAGTCCTCCTTGAGAAAGCTTACCCAAACACACAGAGCCCAGACAATAGCTACTCTGATTCAGTGCTAACACAAGGTAGTTCTGGTTTTGGCTGCCTGCACTATCTCTCAGCACATGGGAGCTTGCAAGGTAAAGGCAGCAGCTGTCTTTGCAGGGGCAATCTGTCAGGTTCTCTGCATGCTGTCACCAGTGTTTCCATGCAGATTTGAGCTGAAGCAGGGCTGCAGGAACCAGCACTGGGCTACTGGAGAAAGCATCTGCCACAGGTGCTAGGAGTATGATAAGCATTTCTATAGGCAGAGGCTGTTTCACCCTTGCTAGCTGAACTCCATGATTACAGGCAGCCACCAATGCTTTGGTTCATAGATAACATTTTCATTCGCTTCTTTCCACTCCACATCCCCTTTCACGCTACAGAGAAGCCAACAAGGAGGTTAGAAGGAAAACATTCAGCAACCTCAAGGCCATGGCTTTTGCAGAATTCACTACTGTTTACATTGTGAAGGCATTAAAACATAGTTACCTGAATTCTTACAGCATATATGCTCTGCCACACTGGAAGATTCCCCTTCCCCCTCAAATTCCTTTCCAGCTCTAATACCTGGCAATCAAACTTAAACACACTGTATAGCATGTACTTAAATTTTGTCTCTTTGTTGGGTTGTTTTTTGCCCATGCCTTTGGGGAAACTTTTATTTAACTGGAAGAGGAAATGTTGTTTCATGCATTTTCTTGGCAGGCTGGAGAATGAGTTGGGGGTGCAGGACAGAAAGAAATGAAGAAATCAGAGCCCACAGTTTTCTGCTGTGGGGTCACACAATAAACAATAAAGTGCTACACACATACACAAAACATTTAAAAAGAGCCTCGAGAAGTTAAATCACACTGTTCCCAAATATTGAATCTTAAAGAACCATGGAGATAAATTCCTTTTCCTTCAAGACTGAGAACCAATTTTTACCAACAGCAAGAGGTTGTTTCTAACACCATTTGTTTCACATGTTTAATGAACACATTGGATCTCTGCTCCAGCCCACACTGTAGTTAAGGTTTTTAAGAAGGCAGGTTAGCATACATTTTTATAACTGCCACTCCTATGTCTTCTCATGCTGGGAACAGGGTATGGAAAAGCTGTTTCTTCTGTGATGTGGGGCCAGCTGTAGCTGATACCTCCAGAAGCCAATTCTCCTCCACAGAGGGTATTAATATTCACAATCCACCTCAGGAGCCACAATATATACCTCACTGCTTATTGATAACCACCTTTTCATTATTATTAGAATAATAACCACCATTATGATTATTATTATTGTAATTACCAAGCCACTGACTCCATTTCTGTTTCCCTGTAAGCTGATGATTTAGTTTTTAACCTTGCAGATTAACTTTAACCAGTGGAGAAAGTAGATCTTAAATATCCTTGATTAATTGTGTGCTGAAATTCCCAGTTGTTCTTATTTGTAAAGTTTCCTTTGCCTTCACTGTTCTTTACAAGTTTTAATCTCCTTGGATGCTCTTCATATTTTATTTTTTAAACTCCAAGCATTTCTACTCCTCCATCAGTTTTTATTATAGGTAAGTTTTACACTTTTTCTGTTCCAATCAGATGCATAATGCATTAGCTTGGTTGAAAACTTCGGCAAGTTCTCCAAGACTGAATAATGTTTAAAATAAACTGTTTTCCCACACTAGTCAGCCCAGCAAATTTAATGCCTCAAGCACTGCAATAACATGGTTTTAAACAGACTGCTGAAATATTAATCTTACCATTCATTATTCTTTCACTCTGCCTCTATTGTTAGAGATTTCTTCTCATGCCATCCAATGTCCTCTCTGTGCTTCAATATCCATAGCATTACATGTTGGGAGAGCTCTGTGTTTTAAAATTCACTGTATTCCAGAGGAACACATTTGTTATTCTTCACATGGATCCAGTTTCCTTTGAAACTTCTGACCTGTCTTTCAAAAATCTTTTATTCAAGTTTAAAAGATCTATTTATATTAAACCTTGTGACACTAGCTACTGCTGGTGACCAATCTGTAGTGTTGTCTTTTTTCCTTGGGCTTGCTGTTCCCCTAGTTGTTCTGCCAAGTCACAAAAAAGTAAATGAGCCCCTGAGCAATTCCCCTGCTGCAGGCAATGCATCAAAATGAAGTGAAGGACACTGAAATGGGATAGCAAGCATACGCAGTACTATTGAACCACTGGCGTTAGAAATTAAGAAAGATACTATTTAAAGAGGGACTTTGTTCAGGCAGTCTTTTGTAAAAGTTTCATATTATATCCCAAAATAGATTAGCATTTAGACTGAGTTTAAATTGGTTATTTATGATATGCAGTTATTTAACATTTTGATATTGTTATGTTTGTAGTATAGAAACATGTTTCTATGATTTTGTATCATCTACCTGACTTAGTTACAGGGTTATAAATTGCCCGTGAATATGTTAAGACTAGAAATGAGAAGTCTTCAAACCGCCCAAGAAGACAGATTCTGGAACATATTCACAACTGGGGAAGAAGGAAGAAAACATTTCAGTAGCTAACTTAAAGCATAGACATTTTTGCAAGAGGAATATGACAGTTGCCTCTGGCAGCAGGACCCCAGCTCTGGCAAGCAGAAAAGCTCTCCTGCTTATGATGGCCCTGTCCCTACTCTTAGCAAGATCATACTTGGTGCAGCAGAAATCAGAAACTGCAACACAGCAACCCTTTGGATGCACTACATTACTATCACCCTACATACCTATTACAGACTTAAGGAGCTCCCAGTGTCTTCCTTGAAAAGAATGTTCCACATCTTAGCCATTCTTACAGGCAATTCATCTTTCCCTTTTTAAACCTGCACCACACACACACAAAATGCCCCAAACCCACTGTCATGGGTTCAGCATCAGCAGTCGTTTTTCTTTTTCGTAGTAGCTGGTATAGCACTGCGGTTTTGATTTTCGGCTTGGGAACAGTGCTGATAACACCAGTGTTTATAGTTATGGCTTAGAATGTTCAGGCTGGCCAAGGACTTTCTGAGCATCATGCTCCGCCAGGGAGGAGGGGAAGCTGTGAGGAGGCTGGGAGGAAGCAGAGACAGGGCACCTGACCCAAACTGACCTAAGAGGTATTCCATACCACAGCACGTCATGCCCAGGATGTAGAATGGAGAGCAGAGACCTGGAAGGGTGGAGGGGGTGCACTGCATGGTCAGGCTTGGTATCAGGTGAAGATCTGTTGTATACTCTTTCCTTGTACTATTATTGGTGGTAGCAGGAGTGATTTATGTTATACCTTTGTTACTAAACTGTTCTTATCTCAACCTGTGGGAGTTGCATTCTTTCAATTCTCCTCCCCATCACCCTAGGACTGGGGAAGAAAGAGGGGGAAGTGAGTGAGCAGAACTACATGGGGGCCTTAAACCATGACACCCACCAACCACAAACAACCAAAACTAGTTTAGAAAAAGCAGATTGTAGGCATAGGAGAGTTTTAGGCTTCACACTGCTGTTAACAAAGATAGATCTAATTTATGTATGCTGCTCTCAAGCATCCTTTGGCTCAAGTTGAGCTTCCCGGAATTCATCCAGCACAAGCCCTGTGTCCTGCTTCAGGCATCTTTTCCTGGGTGTAGGCTGAATTTTATCCAAGCTTAGTGTGAGGAAGACCTGACCTTGACCTGCAAATTTGATCCCTAGAACAAATAAGAGATTCATGATTATTACTTTGCTATCTCAACAGATGTTCCTCCCTTTCAGGAATAGGCTGCTTAACAATTTCTAGTTGAGAAAACAAAACAAAAAATAAACAAACAGATAAAAATCAAACAAAAAAACCCCACCAACCACTATTTTTAGCTACTAAAAGTGATCCTTAAGATTCCACCATGCCTTGGTGAGACGCATGAAAATATTTCCTCCTTTTCTTGGGGTTTTATGACCTATAAAGGAGGAAGAAAATTGTGAGATTAATGCAGTAGAGTATCAATTTTTTCCTGAATTGCTTCCACTCCACACTGCAGTCAGATGCCTGAAAACAGAAAATAAAGACACCAACCTATCAGCAAAAGTATATTCTTCCAAATTCAGCCATTCACCTTCTGGAATGGCTGGACCATGAAGGAACAATGCCGGAATCAGCCAAAGATATTTTCTTTGACTCTCTTCTAAAGAAAATGGAATAAAATGGCTGCACTGGATTATTTTGCTCGAAGATACTGACATCCACATTTTCCCCAAAGCAATTTCATTACCTCTGCATAGAGGTTTTATAATAACCAGCAGGCACCAGGAAAGTTCCATGTCTAAAAAAATTCAGTTCACAACGGGCAGCCTGATAGAAAACATGAGGGCTCTTTATATCATTTATAGGGGTGGCTAACAGGAGGGAGGATAAAAGTATACAGACTTAAAAAAATTGAAGATAGAAAGGTACACTTAAATTTCTAGCCACAAGCAGTCCAGTTCAGTTTTACTTTCAGTGCGCAATTATCTAAGACCTCATCTCATTTATATGATAATAACTTGTCTCATGTCAACTCAACAAGTAGAGATAGCAGCTACACAGCCTCTGCTCCTTGAACATGGTGGCTGGCTGAAGCCTCCCTGTGTGGGTGGATAGACCTGGCTCAGAGCACCAATTAGACTTTCCAATGAGCCAGGCCTAGCAGCTCTGTGAGGAGCATAACAAAGACAGGGAATTTCTTCTACGAATTTAACTTAACTCTTTGCAGTTTTGCACACACTGGGCATGAAAACATTTTGAGAGAGATTTATTCACCCAGGGAAAAGAGTACTTACTGCAGAAGTTTGGAAAGAACTCATTAAGGACCTCAATGAGGAACAAAAAAAATCATGGCAAGGTTCAGAAATTATTCCAGGATGATTACTAACAGCTGCAAAGCTGCCTTTTCTCTAAAATTCTAACTAAATACAGATAAAGTGAGAGAAGATGCCAAAACAGATCTGGACATTAATGAGAGATAAAGGCCTTGGTCTTCTTTAATTTCAGACGTAATTACTAAGGGATATCTTACTCCCTTACCCAAGCAGAGGAGGTACATGGACTTCTGCGTTCCAACCAACCCTACAGCTCTCAGATGTACTAAAAAATAAATAAATAAATAGAATTTTGAAGTAAACTATCTAGCAAATGTCAAGACAGAACGAAGATCTGGAATGCAAATCCCTGTACAGATAACAAACCTCGCATCACTCTCATTATTGGAAGTCTGACTACTCTAACATGCCCTTTGTCAAAGAAATTAACTGCGGTTTTGCCGATGACCCATTATCCATTTTGAGGCACAGAAGAGCATTTCATTTCAACAAGTAATTTCCCACCGTAATGAGATGCAGAGATTATATGTACCAAAACTCCAATCGCTGCACAGTGGGCTGTGTTTTATTGACTTCAGTCATCAAGTAGATGTTTTCAGCACACCTGGTGCACAAAAGATTCAGTTTAAGTTAGGGGTGTCAATCAAAACATATCTTCACTGAAATCCCAGCAGGACATGGTTTGCAGACTATGCTTTCTAAAAAGATACTGTGCCTCCCACTACAGGAGTAAGTGTGAGTGTACTATTACACATTGTAATGCTTTTTTCTCTTCCAGAAGAGACAGGTGTATTTCAGGAGGATTAGGTCTGTGGTCACACCTTATCCCCTGGCAGAGTATAGAAAGGGGCAGCCTGATCAGACTATTCTGCTGATGGAGCACTGCAAGTCAAGTGTTTCAAGAACACTGATTAAAAATGCTTTCAGTTCAGAAGATTAAGGTTTATATGGGATTTGCTTATCATACTTATATATAATACAGCAATTTGCATCAAAATACTATCATATACATAGTATTGCTGATGGTGAAAGGATTTAACACCAATATTTTCGAGGACCATGTTATTCTTTACACAACGTTACACATGAATGCCTTAATCCCTACTACATCATGGTAAGCCCTGAGTCCTAGAGTCCAGAAGAAAACTCTCTCTTGCCACTTCTGGTTTCTGATTTTCAGCAAGGGTTCAGTTTGCCTCCATCTCTAAAGCCATCTCTGTAGCCACATGTGCTTCAGGGGCACATTAAGAATGTCAAATTAAGGTTAGCAGTTCAGAAAAGCTCTGAAGGGGATCTAGTAATTTTCCCTGTAAGCACAGCTTTGCTCACCATCCCAGCAACCACAAATACCATCTATTTCCACCCTAGCACAATCATAATACTCCCAGCCTCAGTCATATCACAGGCTATACAGAAGTGCTATATCATAGACTGCTGTATTGGGACAGAGAGAAGTCAGTGTCAGGGCAGAGGGGATTGAAATTGCCCA
The DNA here is from genome assembly GCA_032466535.1 of Forpus xanthops. Classification (NCBI taxonomy): domain Eukaryota; kingdom Metazoa; phylum Chordata; class Aves; order Psittaciformes; family Psittacidae; genus Forpus; species Forpus xanthops. The sequence goes on along the minus strand of JASSUY010014283.1, from coordinate 44,935 downwards.
AGGAAGTTGTGAATGCTCCATCGCTGGCGGTGTTCAAGGCCAGGATGGACAGAGCCTTGGGTGGCATACTTTAGTGGGAGGTGTCCCTGCCCATGGCAAAGGGGGTGGAACAAGATGATTGTAAGGTCTTTTCCGACCCTAACTATTCTATGATTCTATGAAATACCTCTATGAAGCATGTGTATAAAGATGCTACCATCAAAAGACAAGTCAGCTTTGGCCAATCTGAAGTAGCCTTGGAGAAACATTTGAAGAGCAGACAAAATAAGAAATTGTTTTTCCTTAGTTGATAGAGCAGAGCTGATTTTATAGGCACAGATCAGAAGGTTCAGCTTTTAAGCCTGAAAACAGAGGACTTAGTCTCCTGCCAGCTGAGGAGCCAGAGAAAGATTTTTGATAATAAAGATCTGCAATCCAGTCCATCTTTTTAAAAATGTAAAAATAAAACATATGCAGACATAAAACTGCTTATCAGTTGAGATCAACAGCATCAACAATGAATTCTCAGTATTAATAAATTCTGCCTCCAGAGTTTTCCCAGAAAGCTTAATAAATATTTCATTGTGTTTCATTCTGAGAAGCTATCCAAAAGAAGACTGAAAATCTTGGGAAAAGATGAAGCAACTGTTTAAAGTGCAAGGTTTTGAAAAGCTGATAGCTACGAGAAAGCATTAGTGTAATTTAGCTCTAATTGCATCAAGTGTGGAACAGCTATGAGAGAGATTTAATGAGCTCGACATCCAGCACAGTGCTATTAAGTGCTTCTCAAGCATACTAGAGTAATATTCCAAAACCACTGCAACCACCACACCATAACCTTCAGCAGAAATATTACCTCAGTGGAGTCTCACGTGCACACACACACACCTAACATGGGTAGATTAGAACCAAAAATATCACACAGACAATGTCCATGTAAGAGAATCTTGTATCATAGAAAACGTCTCACTTCTGATTCCTCAAGCACAAAATGAAAAGCCAGGAGCTCAGGGCAGAACAAAAAAAAAAACAAGACAGCATCTTACAGTCAGAGAAGTTAAAAAACAGTGAGGGTAAATAAACCTCATTTGAAGTTGTAATGAAAAGCTCAGTCTCTAACGGCTCTAAATGAGTATGCTCACACACACTAGTAAACATTTTAAATATGTATTCAAAGTCCTGTTGGAGGCTAATGCTCCTCTGATGATTGAAACAGATTCACCTCCTCAGTAAATAGTTCAGTAGCAATTTCTTGGCCTGGAAAAGAGATGAACAGTAGCCAAGGCTTTAGATAGTCTCTCTTTTCTGAGAGATTTTGGCCTCAATTTTTACTTTGTTAAGAGAGGTTTCTGCAAAAAAGGAAGTGGCATAAATAAAGTTTAAGTGTTTGTATTCAGAACTGTGGTTTAGAATCAGCATTTTCAGACCTCTATTCTGTTGTTGGAAGAAGAAATTGCTGATTGCAAGAAAACAAAACCCAGCAAGATTATTTATTCAGGCCACTGCCACAGGAGACTAATTTTCTTATTCAAGGGCAAAACACTGTTTTGTTCTATCTGCGGCCAGATAGGTTCATCCTGTGATACAGTACGCTGGTATTAGATACCTGGGAGTGCAGATACCCAGAAATCTTATTTAAAGGAGAGATGTTCTTTGAGTATTTAATGCTAGCCCAAAGATGCACCTAGGTACCGAAGAGCAACCTGATTAGGAGTGAGACTAATAGTAATACAGCACTCCAAAAAAGAAGTGGCAACTCAAGCTTCCTCCCCTCTAAAAGCAAACATTCTTAAACTAGAGACTTTAGAACAGGGTAGAATCCCTCCCAGATTAATTCCATCAACTCTGATGGGTCAGAACATAGTTTATCCTAACAGACCACTAGGCCTGACCAAAACCCCTAGGAACCTTTTGGATCAGACCCTAATAAGGGGTGTACTGGACAAGCACACATACAAGAGATATTCGCTCTCTATACAAAAAAAAAAAAAATAAAAAAAATCAGGGACTTAAGCCACACGTTCCCGATATTGCTTTTGACTGTATAGATAAAGGTTGTCTCAAACACCACCTACATTCCACAGTGTGAGTCAGAGACAGGAAACTGAGCTTGTGTCAGGCACGATTTGCATTTGACCATGGGAGGCCTTGAGCATAAACAAAGCAAGTAACAAGGATGTTGGTTATCCAAACTACAAAGATAGGATTGTTCTGACCTCTCTGTTCGAAGCTGATAAACCTCCACAGGAATATGAAAGAATGACTCAAGGATGAGCTGACTCAGAGGATGGAGTCAAATAGCAGACACCATGAAATGAGGGACAACCACCACCTGGCAGACCCTCAAGGGAACTCTAGCTTTGAAACTGCCAAAGTGCTCACTAAGCTATGCCCATCATTCTCATACAAATGAGTCTCTATGCTTTGTATTAAAAATATGAATAACACCCCAAAATAAAATGAACATAAAAGTGCAGGGCTCAGGTCAGAGGGAGAGTCCCCACAATAGATGATACCCTAGGTGAACAGGACCAAGACATACTTCTTCTCTATCGCTTTCTTACTTTCTCTCTTCCCTCCTTTTTCCTTAAATATTGCCTAGATATAAGTAAAAATATGTGGCACAAGACTTCTTGACCTAGTTAGAGTAAACATTGTTGAGTTATATCTAAACATATGCCTTCTTGTTTGTATTAATAAAACATAAAACTGGCTAGCTGGTGGTGTTTCACCTTAGTTCAGTACAAGGGTATCACGAACTTGGTCCTTGGTCCCAAAGGGAGGGAGTTTGTCGTAAATGAGCTCTTTCTGGTCACAACATGAGGAGAGGCAGCACTAAGTCCAAAGCAAGTCACAAAGCAGAAACCTCTTTGAGTGCACCTGAGCATTCCTTTCCAGGCAGGAAAATGCCAATTCAACAAACTTCTCTGAAAAATTGAGCTATTCACAGGCATTTGCAAACTACTGGGACAAGATACTGCAAAGTACTAAAATCACCCTGAGAGATGCACTGCTGAGATATATACACATAGACCAAGAGAGAATTAGCCTAACAGAAACAATATGGACAGAGGCATATTAAAAGACAGATAAGTTTCAGCAGACATTTTGGAACTACACTTTATATCTTTCCCCAAAAAAAAGCTTTATGCACCCCTAAAGTTAGGAGGAAACCAAAGACTTAGGAGGAAGCAAAAGACAATATATCCCAGAGCCACACTTCATTCGCATTATATTTTTTTCAAGCTTATGAGTATTTGGATCCACCTTGTTTCTAGCCGACTTCAGAAAAAAAAGCTTATTTATAGACAACATTTTTCACAAATAACTCTTAAAAGAAACAAAGAAAAAAAATAATTGCGTATTATTTCACAAAGAATTTACCTCTTAAGTCGAGAAAACAGCACTGACCTGTTTTGTTCAGAGCTTTCTCTACAGATAGTTTCTTAGCTGCACACCAAATCCTTATTGGTGACTCCCTTTTGATTGTGATCTTGGCACTAGAAACAAGAAAAACAACAAAAATGCTCCAATCTGGAAGCATAATACTTAAGACTTAAAGCTTAAAACAGACCCGTTCAAGAACTGCAAGTAAAAAACCACCAACTTTTGAAAAAAAGCAAATGAAAGGCAGCAGTCATCTCAGAGCATCTTCTAATGAAACACCTTTGCGCAAGGGAGACTGCACATGCTCACTCGCAGCTGGTGCATTTTGTAATTAGAGGCTATCATCAGTTAAATCCTGGAAATATCAGACATATCTAAACCCCACATTTGGCAACTTCTGTCCCTAACATTTCCCTTTTATCCCAGCTCCACTTCATATCAACAGCAAGGTGAACCATACCCATCTTTGAGGGACTAAGGTAAATCCTATTGATTCCACTCAGAACTACTATATATTGCCTCATTAATTGCATGTACCTGCATTACCTGTGGTTTCCCGTGAGGTACACAGCTAGGATAATTCAGTATAGCCTTAAGCCCTAAAGAGGGGTATACCAGCTGAACCTTCTGACAGGATTCTCTTTGGCAGGCGCAACCTCTTTTCATGCAATTACCCCTGTGACTGCCAGGATGCTGTGGGGGGTGCTCCTGCCAGCCACATTACCCCAGGATGGACTAGTTTTGCCTGTACCAGGTGCTCTTCTTGCTGCTAGAGGGAGAACATGGATGGATGGAGAGGGGCAGAAGGGCTGGCGATCCAGGAGAGAGTAACAATATTGCCATATTGTTTGCTTTTGTATTTTACTCAGCTAAGCTTTCCCCCAGGAAATGCTGACTTTTCAGCTGGACCTTCCTTTGTGTTTTGAGGGGTAGAGGACAGAGCGATAAACATGGTGTTAGGATACTACATGTCCCTGTCTGATGTATTTTTATAAGTGAACAGGCTCAGAAATATTCTTGTATCTTTGAGGGGATAAGCATTTCTGAAGAATTTCTTGCTGGAACTTCAGAGACAGAACACCAGAGAAATCCCATCTGGATAGTGCATGCAAGAACTCACATTGAAAAAAAGGCATTCAGGGGCTTATGGAGGTGATCAGAGTATTGTTTCATGACAGAAGGCTAGAAGAGTTGTCTTGCACAGCAAAACAGATTGAAAGAATTGGAATCTGTAAGGTATCCAAACTCTACATACCAGAAGAGGAGAAGAACCATTTAATTTAAAAGAAATATTGGCATAAAGGTATTGGATGCAAACATACTCAGCCATCCATTCTGGAAACTAGAAAGATCACAGTTATTCAAAGGATGAAGGCTAGGAACCCTCTTCCCAAGTCATCTTTTAAAAGAGGGAAATGAGGCACAAAAAATTAAGCCCTCTATTGAAGATCATATATAAGGTTTGTACCAGAAATGACAACCAGATACCAGAGACTTAAAACTCAGGCCAGGTCCTTTAAAACAAAACAATATTCTTATCAGAGAGGATCAAATGTGCTGAAAAGATGGTTTTGTGAGTGAAATTTTGCAATCCAATATAAATGAAGTGAGAAAAGGAAACTAAAACACGGAAACAGATTTTTATAATATTAATAAACTCAATAAAAAAATAAATTATTAGTCAGACCATCACTACTAATCTTTAGAGTGACTAAACCAATATTTTCATTTAAAGTAGAGATTTGCATTTCTGACACAGAGCATTACCTCAGGATACTGCTGAATTAATCAAGATGTTTATGAGCAGTCTTTTCCTTCTTTTGCATAGCAGAGGAAATAATTAATGGATACCCCACTGTACTCTGTTATTCTGGGTTGTTCCTTTTTTTCCTTTTAAATTTTATTGTTGGAATTATCAATACAGTCATGCCCTCAGGGAATAACATCCATGCTTTTAAAGTTCAGTTATAAGCAAACAGGCTTAGACACTTCTCTTTCTTCTAAACTCTTTTTGATTTGGAATTATCGCCTGACTGTAATGTGATATTTTTCCTTCACGCAGTGCTTGTCAATCTGTTGACCTGCCTTTTTCTTTCTAAGTGTCAAGAAATCAATGAGAGCTTCCATTTGGGGATTGCCAAGAGTGTTTCCCTTATTATCAATTTCATTGCCTTGCCTATTTTATCTCAAGCCCTATACACTACTCGCTTTGTCAGATTTCTCTAAATTCTAATTCTGGTACCAAAATCACACATTTGTTATTCTTAATTAATCCTCCGGTACTCACATTATGTAAAGAAGAGATGCATTTGCTGTTGAGGAGTGAAGATTTTTTAAAGTGATATTTGCTTGGTTCTTCAGGTCCCCATTGCCTCTCCTTGCCCTGGGAACAGTGACCATGTTCCTGCTATAAACATGTTGTCACCATCTACAGGAGGGAGATCGTGACAGAGGGTCACGCACTCTCCCCAGTGCTCCCTGATGTTCACAAGGATGCGCATCGCCTGTCTTGGGGACCTGGATTCTCAAACAATATTAAAAATGCAATCCTAACCTTCTTTTCCCCTTGGCCTTACACGAGGCAGAATCTTTGACGTTTTCAGGGAGCCCTAACTTTGTAAAATGTCACAATTCTTCTTAGCTTCTGATTTATACTCATGTTAGAAAGTTACCTTTGGAAAGAGCAAGTGACTCTGTGCTCTCATTTTGAGCTCTCAAAACTGGAACTAGAGGGTTCACTTTGTTTATCCAGTCATCAACATGCTGGACAATATTTGAAAAAGAAGCAGGAGGGCATGCATGGAGCTTTTACAGGAAAAGATTGGTCCTCGATGGCCACAACCACACTATTTACATTCCTAGCATCTCTGCAGAGAGTTCTGTCCTCCAGCAGCAGCTACCAGTGACATTTCCAACCTCCCACAGTTTGGCCTGAATGGTGCCATCTTACCATTTTTTCTGGATTTTTTTTTCACACAACACCAGGACCCTTTATCTTCCCCTTTTTCAATGAAATTGGAAGACCAGCTCCTTGCATTGATTCAGGGGGATTGGAATGGCAATTCCCCAACATAATACAGTCTTAATGTTGTCGGCATATAGTTATAAAAATGGGAGTTATGTTATCTAGACATACAGTTAAAAAATTAGAACTTGTGTTATAAGGAAAAGCCAGAACAAATATAGGAGCATCCTAAAAAAATAGGACAACCTGAGAACAACACTGACTAATGAAAAGAATTCAGATCTGGTGAGAAGGTTTAGGTCTTGTGAGGCGGATTAAGAAACAGGGCTAACAAATCTCTAATCAGGAAAAACTATCCTTGAAGATTGGTACATCCTGAAAACACATGGACATCATCAAGATATGACTTGCACAAGTCAGCACAACATGATTAGCATGTCCTTTAGATGAACTATCCTCATTATACTCTCATTATAATACTAAAAACCATGCCTACATGTCAAAAGACCCCTTCCCAGATTAAAAGACTCTTCCCTGAGCATCCATAGTAAGAAAATGATGTAACCTTGTTTAAATTTACTGACAAAACATTAAATGGTGTGAGGGTTAGGAGGAATTACTAACCTGAACTGAATGGTACAAATGTGTGAATTTTGCATGGGGTTGTGCTAGCTTTGCAAGATACCACCTAGCACCCCCTTGGTTCTGTGTGTGAATTAGCTATTGCACACTGGGTGACGGACCCTGTTTTTGGGATGACTCTAAGGCAAGCTATGCAAGGATGCAGACATGACAGTCATTCATTTCTTTAGACAATTGCAGAGTTGGTGAGTTCCCCTATCTCCCTGGAAACATGTTTACAACTTCTTTCTCTCCTGCTTGTCTATTAAAGTGCTGCCTTTGACACCAAATGCCCTGCCTCAGCACCTCATGAATGCCAATGAATTAAATACCACAGCAGCTTTGCAGGAAAAAAAAAGAAAAAAGAGAGAAAAAATACATCAGTTTTAAAAAGACTTAAAGACTCAGACTTTCAAGAGGTATTTAAGTAGCATAAGCCATGGAAGGATTCTGGCATAACATTCACAGTACCCACATGCATCAACACAACTCTACACAAGTGGCATATGTTTCTGCTTCAGTAAGTGTCTTGCATTAAGTTCTTAAGTGATTTGGTGCGTTTGTTTCATACAGTGGTGCTGAACATGAACTTTCCAAGTCAACACGTGATACCATCAGAGCATCCTTACAGCTGCACAGCTTTGTCCTTTCACAGGGCAGAAGCTACTGGAACTGCATAGAGCTGCAGGCTCTTCCAGAGAGTCAGGTAGCACTGGGAGGTACAGGACTCATGTCTGTACACAATGACAGGAAGCACAACAGAAGTAGCTTGCCTGAAGCACAAGGGAGGGAGAGCCCAACGTTCTCCTCTAGTCCCTGGTACCTGCAAGCTGTGAAGGCATCAGTATGTTGTTCTCACACACGCATTGTGAGAGTGTAGAAGCCAATTTTGCATCACTGCCTGTAAAACCTGGCATCGTGCTGGTGTAGTACCACAGAGGTAGAGCTCCACTGCTCGCCTTGAAGTGAGAATTAAACACCATGCTGGGAACTGCCATCAGGCATGCTGAGCTGTCATTCTTCAAAGGGCTTAGATTGTGTAAGCGGACCAAGGGAATCGCTAAACCACAGACAATGAAAACAACTTTAAATGAGAGGCTAAATGAAAGGAAAAAAGTTGTCAAAATGTCAAGGTTAATGTTTTCATAAAACTAACCAGGGAATGGCTAGACGGTGTAAGTGTAAACCTTAATTAAAACATTTAAAGTGCAAATACAAAACTAACTTCAGTCTAGACAGTCAATAAATCTATCCTCCTTACCGAAACACTGGTCCTTTTGGTATTTCTCGTCTATTTTCTTCCTTATCCTTGCAGCTGCATGTAAGTTTGAAACTCAGATTCCTGTCTGTCAAAACCAGAGGAGCTTCAAAGAGCAAGACCGCAACCTCTACCACTCCTGCTCTGTGTCCTCCTGCGCCCTGGCTGGGACAGTGGCTCTGCTCCCAGCCTGAGTACAGCCCTAATGGGCAGCAGCCTCCAAGCACACACACCAACCCAGGGAGTGCTGAATCTCTGGTCCCACTCTTTAGCTGGACCATGATGAGTTCTGCAGAGGATCTCAGAGGTGGTTTCCTCCACCTGCAAGTGCCACAGCTCTGCCCAGGCTCTAGAGGCAGCCCAGAAGAGGGACAACTCCTTGTCTTACAGCCTGGCAGTGGCTCTGCTGTTTGGACAGTCAGCAGTTTCCCTGAGAAAGCCTGGCCCCAGTAGGTCTCCAGCAGATTTTAAAAGCGCAGTTTAAAGAGCTCTGGGATCTTGCTTCCTTACATTTTGTTCTCACCCGGGGTTAGAATTGTCTATAATTACCTACTTAGCCATGTTCCTGTTCTTTCAGGCAGTTTTATTCTTGAAATAAAATTACTTTCAAATTGATTTTAAGAAAAGAAAGCGAAATTTTAAGAACTCTTAGTGATCTCAATTTGTTTATTAGTGGCTCAGTACATAACCACACTTTCACATACTATCCTTCTTGGTGAATGCTAGAAGAAACGTATGCATGCTCTGAAAATACACAGGGCGTCTCTTCTTTCTTCCTTTTTTGCTTCCAAATGTTGCTCATACTTACTTGTGTGAAAAAGCAGAGTTTGGTTAAACTGTCAAGGATTTAGTGGAATTGCCATACTTTTTGTTTAGACAATCAAACCTCCCTAGATAGCCCCTTTCTCTTCACCTTTCTAACCTTTGTCAAGTCTATCATTGTTTTCCATAAACAAAATATCCTGGTTTGTGAATTAGAGGTATCCTTTTTCCCCCTCTCTTTTTTAAAACTTCAGTTGAAATTTGCTGTCATCTGTCTGGCTCTACCTCAGCACAAACTTCACAGATATACTCCTCCTAAGTCTACCAATATCGTCTCAGCACTGTGAAAAACAGAACGCTAAACTAGGATTGTGGCTGTGTAAAAAAATAAGGATATTGGAATCTTACATCAAAGTTATTTTCTTAGGAAACCATAATATTAATTTAGCATTCTGTCATCCACGGTGCTGAAACAATGTTATTTCACATGGGTTCAAGTCTACAGAGAGCAAACAGACACAACCAAATATGATTCTAAATATTCAATGAGAATAATTATAGCCAGGAAGGCTGCAGCACTGAAAGTTTTCTTCAGGATGATCACTAGCCAAACAGACTAAATTGCAAGCTCTTTTTTTTTTCTATATAGCAGAGACAATCTGAAGTTTAATTTCATCTTCATAAGACAAAAAAAAAATAAACACAATCTATAAAGCCAGTAGAAAATACTCTAACTGAAGAAAAGCATAAGCTCAGAGCCAGAACAGTTCAAGTGAATGTCAAGATGTTTTGAGTTGCATACAGATTTTAAGTTACCAAACCTACCCATTAAAACAATGTAAAGATCTTACTCTCTTCCCAAAGATACTTCAACATAGGACATTAACGTTTTTTCCTCCAGTATATAAAATAACAGACATAATGTAAATAAATCCTCTCCACTTCTTCTTGGTTACTGGTGATGAGACTCAAACATGTAACAATGTGTGACAATCTAACCCTATGGGAGACATGTCCTGGCAGAGTAAATTAGCACTGGATATTCCCAGGGCTACCACCTGCATTCATGGCTTTCTTTTATTTCACAGTGTTTTGTTAAATTGGAACAGAAATAGCTCCCAGAAATTCTGGACAAAAGCAAACAGGATGGGGAACCTGTGCTCCAGCAAGGGACACCCAGCAAAACTCATGCACATGCACACCTTTGGGCAGGAGACACCTTGAAGGCACACGGTTGCTGTTTTTCCACCTTTGGCAGGCTGTCAGATCTCATCCTAGAGGGCAGGTTAGTGCACTGATGAAGATGATCACTACCTCAAGCCTCCACATCACAGGACATTCCCAGTGCCTGACTGTGCTATCGCAGTGAATGCTCTACTACCACAAGCAGCAGGGCTTCAGAGGCCAGATTTCTGACCCCAGTATCCCTATCCCCAAGGCTGGCTGACAGTTTAACAATGGGCTCGAGCTATTAAAAACAACTGCATATTCCTCAGGAACTGCTGCTACAGTAAGAAAATATCAGAAAGCAGCACTTTGGACGCAACTTAGTGTAAGCTCAGCCTCTAAATCAAGCAACAGAGGAGTAAATGACCATGCACGTCTGAGAAACTGGAAACTCTTGACTCTCCATCATTGACCCCCAGCAAGACCTGGTGACAAAGGTGGCTGTCAGCTTGGCTTCTGGGACTCACAATACACAGTCATCTCAGGGCAGCCTGGGCTATAGGTAAGATTCAGTGGTGCCCTCCTGATGGAGAAGGCCCAGGCAGAGGAAGGGAGGTGGTGGCAAGCTCTCAAGTAAGGAAGAGCCATGGAGAGCTGCTCCTGGTGCAGAACCAAGGCAGAGAACGAAACACCTCAAGAGTTGCCCCAGCCCCTTTCTGCCTCCCAGCAGAGGTGAGGCAATCAGGGTTGTTTCATCACCTTGAGCATCCTGCCATCCAAAATTGCCTGTGCTTATTATCAGCTTATCAGATGGCTTGAGATACATGATCACTTGTTGGTCTGAGTTTTGCATTTTGTTTTAGTAAGAATTGCTCGACTTGGGAGAATATATACTTGGATATTAGAGAGACATAAACAGCCATAAAAAAACAGCTCTGCTTGTAAGAATGATCCACTGATGTGTGTTAAATGCACTCTACTGCTGCACTCTATTGCTGAAGTAAATTTGCAATTGATCATATTGCATTTCTAGTGTCAGCAGATATGAAAACATGTCATTTACCAATGCTTAATGAACCTCTATGCTGACAAGACATAAATATCAATAAGCAGCTCTCCAGTTAAGGAGGTTAACCAGCAAAGTACTCAGTGAAAACATTGAAGAGGTAATCATCTGGCAACTGCTGTATAGATGGAGCAGCTGCCCTCAAGGATGACTAAACCTATGCAAAGGACCATTACAGGGAAAAAGGAGAAAAAAAATAAATAAAAAAAAAGAGGCAATTAACTCCATGTTATAAACTGAAAAATTCTATCTGAATGAAACAAGCAATTGCCTTTCTGGATTGCACTTTTCCACGAGTACTTCAGGCAATCCATTTAGTAGGGCTCTTTAACCATGTTGAATATTTGGAAAGGAAAGGGCAAACAAGCAAGTTGCTCCAGTGTCGTTCCACTTGTTCCACTGGTAAAGACTATTTCCCCATCTCTCTTTTTTGAGTCTTTGCATTGCTTTCACAGGAATTTTAATCCCACAGCCCTGCGATTTCTCTTTTTTTTTTTTTTTTTAAATTTTTTTTGGGGTAAAGCTTTCTTTTTCCTGTAAAGTTAAAGGAACAGAATAAAGGGAACATTACCAGCTCTTAGAAGCACATCATGAAAGTAAAACACAGCAGATTAAACATTGCTTTACAGTTAATGGAGCAATTTAATAGTAGATACATTCACCACTGGACTGAACACAAATTTCAAATTCGAATCAGATTTTAAGCAGATGTAAGTGGTGTTTATATTTCAGCTATGAAGCCCAAGGCAGTGTGAGTTTTCTGAGCAACCACAGTAATCTGAAAGAGTCACTTTTTCTGGCTCACATTTGCCCATGAAATGGGCCTGTTCTGAACTATCAAGGTAATGCACAGTACCATCGAAGGTGATGGTATAAAGTGCTGTGAGCAGAAATCCTATCTCCCATGTGAGATCCCCTGACTTGGTCATGCTTACCCCATCTTACAAGCATTTTCTGCCCCAGGCGGATAGCAGCTATCCTCTCCAAGCAGCCACTGACCTGAACATCAGCCACTCCAGGGGCCTTCCTCCTTGCAAGCTGCTTTCCTTCACACAGATGACCTGGCAGCCACATCACCACATCCCCATACCCTCTGTCTCCACTCAATCCTGCCCAAGCAGCATTTCACCTCCCAGATCAGACTCTGAGCTGATACCCAGCCATGAAGCCCCTCTGTAAAAGTTAGAGGGTCACATCCAGCCCACCGATGGACAGACAGACCCTGCGTATGTAGGGAAGAAAGGATAAGCTCACTCACAGACACCAAAAACTTTCAGGTTTGACAGTGCCCAATGCCTGAAGTATGAGAATTAAGCATCTTAAAATAAACTAAATAAATAAATAAGAAAACAAATAAAAGTGCAGTCTTATATTGCCATTAAATAGCAGCAGGATAGCTAGTTTCAACAGTGCATCATTCTGAACCAGCATCTCACAACTTGCAGCTGCCTTAGGAGACCATGGAGCAGTTGCATTATAAACTGTTACTTGAGGCAAAAAGAAAACTGTAGTAAAGTTGGAGGAAAAAAGGGAATCTTCCCTTTCTGCAGAAGAAACACAGCGATGTTCAGAAATAGCAGGCATTTAAGGAAATTACTGCCTTTTGTATATTGAGTAACAACCGACTGTTCTAGTGACAAAAACTCCCTATTTTAATGGATCATAATGCTAGATGTGCAAAATCACCATATGTATGAAAGAAGAAAAGGGGTCTGTACATCAGAAACAATGTAATTAGCAGGAAATTGTCTGTGCTCCTGTATAGACTTTGCCATACCCACTGACACAGGGTAACATAAATCCTTCTAATTTCAGGCATGCTCTCTAGAAAACAACTCATCACACAGAACATATCCTCTTCATTCCTGTATGCATCATATCCTCTTTCAATGCAAATATTTTGCCCCTTGATAACAGTCACCACAGCTCTCATATCACATTATTAATCAGTAGATGTAAAAACAAACATCAGGCCAACTGAGGTTGGTTCATTAACCTCATTTTGCAGTTTCAGAAAGCGAATAATAGCACACATTCCTCCTGGCACGTTGAAACAGAAGAAGAGCTTTGGTGCTCAGGGATGGTCCCTTGGAATCCCTAACTTCTATATTTACAGCTTGGGCTGGACACAAAGTCAAATTCAAATGGCACAGCTACACTGCACACGTTCTGGGGGACATGTCTCGAGGCACTCAGCATGGCTTCCCCATTTAGACACTAGTACTGCCAGAGTGCTTGAAGGAACTTGTCTTGTTTTCCCTCTAGTTATTGCCAGCATCCACACAAAGTTGCACTGGCTTGCTTCTACTAGCACCTCTCAATATGTAAATGTCAGTTTTCCATAAATAATTAAAGTGGGAATCTTCAAAAATTGAGTAAAAATTGAAATCATGTGCATGGATACATTTAAGTTATTATTTGTATTTTTAAGCATAATGACAACGTCATGATGGCCAAGTTCCAAACCACGGTTACTAAAAAAAAGTTGTAAGGGATATGATTTAGAGATTTCTTCTATCTCTTGTACTGTAAGCATTAACTGCTGGCAATGAAATTCAGTAAGTGTAATTGTAGAACTGCTTCTCAAAGGGTTACAAAATGTGCCGAAGGATGCAATAAAACAAGATATCACAGAAATTTTGATTTCCATTGCTAACAGTTACTGTTTGACCACCTACAATTTGAACCAAACGCGAAAAGTAACAGAATTTCAACCAGTAGCACAATCTTGATATTGAATTAAATATATCCTCCACATCAACCATGGTTATGCACAAATAACTCAGGAGCATCCCGTGTTGCACAGCAGGACTCTAAAAATACATTTGCTTTCAGATAGGATTATGGACGGCCGAGCAGTTTCTTCATAACTTACACCTGAACTTCAGAGTCTTTGCCCACGACAGTAAGCTTTAATCAAATTAAAAATTTGATCCCAGGTATGATTATATCCCAGTTTTAGAGATATATCTTATTATTATTGCTGCTTTGTGTAGAAAGAGGGAATAAAGGCTTTATGTAACTGTGCTTGATTTTTTAGAATGAAATAAAAGAAGATGTTTCATTTGTACTGAAAGATGAGATTTCCCTCTGGATTTGCTGCCCGCTAGATATCTTTCCATATAAAACTGCTGCGCTTTTAAAATGGATTTTGCAACAATCCTCTTTAGCTGAGATGCAATGCAGAGGGGATAACTGAGTATAAAGGCAGGGAAGAGGCAATGTTTGATTGGTTTGTCAAGATGCTTTTTAGAAATGTGAGGTATCTTTGGGCGATGACAGTTGTCCGAAGGAAACAGGGCAGTTATATATGTCTATGGGGGAGACAAATCAGTGCTAAAGAAGTGCTGGGTGGTTACTGTTACAGGACTACACGCTTTGTTTACGCATTGTTCCCACACACTGCTCCACCAACTGGCATTAGTGCTGATGTGAGAACACTGATGTGAAGAGGACTGTTTCTTCCCCGAAACTCCCTCGCTGTGTATCTCTTGGATAATACAGTTCTGCAAAGCCTTTCTCAGTGGTGCCAAGCTCTAGGTTGGTAATGCTACTTCAGATTTTCCAGATTTGTTTGGTCTTCTCTGCAGGAGAGAATAAAAATGTTTCAAAGACTTAACAGAACCCTATTTGCTAAATTCTGTTTTCAGTAGTGCAGTAGCTCTGATCTTTCTCTTAGGGGTTTCAACAGAACACTTTAGTAGAGGGATGTACACAACTGTCCAGGCACACAGTGTAATAGGAGCTTAAGAGAAAAATGTCATACAGAACAAGAGCAGTATTGGTCATTCATTATAAGATAATACCAAGAAGAGGAGGCTCACGTAAGCAGGGCAGCTTATAAATAAAAGGTAACCATAACTGAATTCTTCAGTCGGTTCAAGGCCAGTTGGGAAAAAGATGTTCAGAATACCTAGAGCAAAAAGACCTCTAAATGTTCCTCCAAAAAAGATGAGACAAATATTACTTATTTTGTGTCTTAACCAGGGTGTTTACTTCTGGAAAGACTTGGGGGGAGGGGAAGGGAGGAAAGAGGAGAGGGGAAGTACTTTACTATTAGATGAATAAAAGAACTACATTATTACTTGATGGAGAAAAGAAGGTCTGGCTTTTCCAGCCCTAAATCTTTATTTGTGTATCCCAGCCTTCGGGTAGTTTTCCACATACTCAGACATTTGTGTAGACTTCCCCCAGGCCAAATCTAGTAAAAAAAGTACTATTTTCCTCAGCCTAGACATAGATAGTCCTATTAGTCTCAAAGAAACATCCATTTCAGCAAACGCTGCTTGCACTTCACTATCTTCAGCATCAGGCCCCATGATGTGACAGCTTGACAAAATTACAAGTTGGCATGCAAAAAACACCATTTATCAAAGAGAACAAAGGGAAAAAACTTTCAAAGTCAGTGTAGGGTGATCAATATTATTAACTGCATGTGGGTAAGTTGAGACAGCAGTTCAGCACTTTAGCAGTTATCTGAGATTCAATACAAGTATTAAACACTAACAGTATTTAAACATGGGTGGTTAAGAAAAGAAACTTCTAATTCCGCTCACCTCTTACAGGTGACAGAAAAGTTCCTTCAGACTAAAATATTGCTGGATACCCTTCTGTGCTCAGACTATGTTGGTATGGGAGTCAGAAAAGCGACATTCTGTCTGTTTTCCTTGACATCTGAAAACTGAAATCTGGAAACAGAAATCTCCAACTAGCACAAAATGCCCTGCCTTGGTGACATTTCCAGCCTTAACATAAGCTGAAAATTCCCAAATCCATCATCCACATATCCAATCCCGAATCCAGGTTTCCTTTATCTGTTCAGCATCAGTTCTAAATCCTATAATATTTTTTTTTTTACTCAGGCAGCAAGAAAACATATATTCCTAATTCTTAAATGTAAGAACATTGAAAATCCTACAATTTCATCATAAGTGTTACTCCTGTCCTATTGTCATGACTTCAGCTGTTTTTGACTACCTGATTTGATTACTCATCCCCTTGCACAGGCTTCAGTGGCTAAACACTATGTTATGGACACTCTCCACAGATTTGGGAAATACAAAAGATGCTGAACCTGCACCCCATATTTGATTAACCTGGGCAAGTCAAGAGTGGATAAATTCCCAAAAAAAGGATAATTTGTATTAAATTTTGAAAGTGTCCTTGAACAAATCAAACCCTTTTTTTTAAGTCCTTTGTCTGAATGGCCAGACCTTGGCTGCTCTCACCAAAACTGCTGGGAAGAAAGAGTAAGTGCCACTTGTTGCTTGAAAAGTGCTAATTTGCTGTGGTGATAAGCAGAGATGAGGAACCTGAATAGAATAAAAGACTTGTTCTTGATTTGGACCAGTATCTCAGGTGCATATTAGTATTTACGAATTCAAAGAGTGCCACTGGTTCAGAGCTAAATTTCAGGCATTCAATCAAATTGAACCTAAGGCTTAAGTGTTTTGAATATGAGCCTTCCACTCCACCAAGCATTTGTGTAATTAAGACATTAGCTCTTAAAAAAAACAAAACAAAACAAAACAACAACCTTAAAGAAAAATAATAATTTTTAAAAACTAACTCAGAACTGACACACAAAAGTCTATCAAATGAGCTGGAAGAGTACAAAGAAAAGGAGGCATTCAGTGAGAGCCCAGAAGCTATAGCTCTGACTTACGTAAGTGAAGAACAAGCAGAGTCTTCTATATGGGAGAGTTTATTTTTCTGTCATGACCCAAACTAATAGTGAAGGTGGATTCAGTTGCCAGATCTATTATTCCAAAAAAGAAATGATGTTTTCTAGTGACAGAGCTAGCCACTAGCTATACCCACTGTGCATGGGACCATGATTTTCTTCCAATTCCACTGCTGACATCGACTATTCCTCTGACCAGCCTAACCACAGTGAAATCTCTCCTTCCAGCAAATAATACCTGCTAAGGCACTTGCTACCCTGAGGTAGCATGGCTGATTGATGAGGTTGCTTAAGCTTTGTGCTGATGTATGAAAGCTGTGACAGCATCTGGGGGAGTGAAAGGATGGTAAAAATCAACTCAGAGAATTATAAGAAGCAGTAAAAGTGGATGTGAAGGCAGAGATGCCCTTTTCTTTTTTTGGGGGGAGGGCTTATTTTAACTCAGTTTGACCTATGTAAATTTAGATTCATTAGAAGTATCACATATTCAGCTATGCTGCACAACCTGGTTATGTTATCTCCTACTTCAGGATGCTGCAAGTATTCCTGCTGCCTTCCTTCTGGAACTACTCATCAGTTTCCCTAGGATGGGACTCCCTCCTCAGCTGTTCCCCTGGGAAGCATAAGGAGCTACTCATCCAGAACAATAAGCTCTGCCCTATTCTAAGCTTCAGGTAGTGATAATAAGAGCCAGAGAATACAGCTGGGCCCATCACCGCATCTGGCTGACCACTGTGTGCCAGAATACTTCTTAACAGCACATGGCATCCTACAGGAGAGTTTTCCTCAACTGAACAAGAGCTCAGTAGCTGTGTGGTCCTACATGAAAGAAATTCACTTTAGGGCTCATGCTGCAATCATACCCTATCAACATAGAGATCTCCAGATCATCAAGGCCAGGCTGGATAGGGCTTTGAGCAACCTGGTATAGTGGAAGGTGTCCCTGCCTATAGAAGGGGGGCTGGAACTACATGATCTTTGAGGCCCCTTCCAACCCAAATCATTCTAAGATTCTATGGCATTATAGTGCATTTGAAAAGAGAAAACCTTGATAACAGCTTCAGACAGCACTCCTGACTGCAACAGCCAGCACATGTAGAGGAAATCCTGGACTGCGCAGCTAACTGCTACAAAGACCCTTGTCTTTGTGGTGTAGAGCCAAGATCCAGGAATCTCAATTCTGTTTTTTATTTTGCCAGAAAGCTCCTGTGCAAATTCCCTAATGGATTTCAGCAGCCTGGCACTGTTCCTGTCATCGTAATGGTTGTGACCCTCTTTTCATTACAACTTGTAAGATTGTTTAGGATCTTTATTAACATGGCACCACAGGAATACAGACGGCAAAATGTCAGTGTCATGTTGTTATTTGGTCTCTAGAAGCCCATACTGATATATATGCCCCTCTGTGTGGATCTAAGCACAGAACAGTGACCATGGGGGAAACTGTCTGCTGCCAGTATTTCCCTGGTTCTTTCATCCCATTAGCTCTATGCACTCTACTTGATAAGTAAATGTGCATTTTTCTATGTATATGTAAATAAAGAATAAATGAGTGTACTCTTTTTAAAGTTCCAGTCTTTCTTACCATCTATATACAGATAAAAAGCTGAAATAAAAGCAACTGGAACTAATCAAAGCAACTGTAGAATGTTACATTATGGACAATTATGGAGGCAAAATAATATTTTTCAATGATATACCAAGGTGACACTATCACCTTCCCACCAGAGCCATCAGCACACACTGGTGAAAGTTGTTTTCTCACTGGTGTAAGTAAAATTAATCCCACTGGAGTTACCTCAACCTATACGCACTTAAGATTTACCATTTACTTTTCTACAATGATTTCCACTTCCCCACATCTCCAGGGTAATCAGTGAATTGTGGATTTAAACAGTCCCTATGGCACTTTTCAGACATTCATTACTGCTGCACTTTTTCAGTTGCCCCAGTTTCCCCACACACACACCTCCTTTTAAAACTTTGACCATATAATTCACTTAAGCTTCTAAATGAGATATGTCTATAAAGAGCATCTGGGTCAGCCAGCCTTAGTTTGAAAGCACCATTACTCCCACACTAAACTTCCCCATCAATCCCACAGCAGCCATCATGGTTTGTATGTCTCTCAGATCAACCCTATTGAAACTGTGGTCTTTTCATCTCTCAAAAAGGAGGAAAACAGTGGGAGGAGATAATAAACCCCCACCCAGATGATGAAGATTGAAACTGTTTGGGGTAATAGAGCTAGAATGTATTCTTGTTTGCACAAATTTTGGGGGCTGCAAAGGTGTGAAGTTTTATCTGGAGAAAGGAAAACAGTAAGCTCTGAGCTTATGCTCAGCTCAATTCCAACTATCTTTAAGTCAATTTCATTTTGCAAAGTTCAGACACATTCAAGAGGCTTCTGAGGTTCAGAATATCATTACCAGGTCTCCTGTACAACCTTTCCTACAGGTAACTGAAGAAATCTATTTCTGGGTCAGTGGAGTTAAAAGGATTACATTTGAAGTAAAAAGGTGGGAAGCTTTTTACTTTCTTAACCTGAAAGTTAAATAGATAATATGATTAGTGTCTCTCTGTAGTCAGTTTGGTGAAAGGCACTTTCAGAAAGCAATTCATCTCATCCTATAATTGGTATTAAAAATAGGTTGTATATGTTGCCCTCTGGAACTGCTTACTGAGATATTTAACTCTAAACTTCTTCAGAACCCAGACCTATATCTTTAGGGGCTGGATTCAGGTGGAGACAAAAAAGCCTCCATCCATGTGACTACATGTGAATGATGTGTCCAGATTGCAGTTCAGCCTATCCTCAAACAGGCAGGTAGGTTTGATTGTGTAAACTGAGAGCTGGAGGTGCTAGTAGCTGCCACTTCAGAACAGCGAAAGTTCTGTGCCAAATCTTCAACTCTCTGAATGTCTCACTTAGTCCAAGGCATCGTAAATGGCACCAGATGCCTAAATTAAAGCACCTGGGATAAGCCCCTGGTGCTTGCAGACCACTTTGGATTCCCTCCAGCAGTATTGTCTGACTATCACTGATTATGGTCAGAGCACAGCTCTTTCACATGCAGATACTTCCATGAAGATGATAATGTTTGCTTAGCTCTCATGTTAAAACCTACCCAGGTTTTACACATCAGTTGTGACCCAGAAGCGCCCCAGCTTTGTGCTTTTTAGCCTGCACACCCCACCGTATATAGCCCATTTTCCTGAGAAGGACACGGAGACAATACAAACAAACCTAGCATCTCTGTTCACTTGCCACTGGTCAAGTCACTGCAAAAACATGCTCAAGAACAAATCCCATTCAGGGGGGTTTAATCAGTGTTAGTTCACTGATTAAAAAAATTAGGTTAATTCATTGATGTAATGTGAAACAGAACCTGAGTCCTGGAGGAAGCATCTGCAGCAGTCAATGAAGCCTAAAGAATCTCAGGATGCCTGTGCTGGCATCATCACCATGGCTCATATAAACTGCTGTAAGAGGTCAGGGTCTCCTCCTGAACAGTTTGCTCTGCCCTAATGACAAACAGGAGAGAACACAAGTGCCTCTTTGAATTTCATCAGAATTGTACCAGCTTGTATTATCATGGTAATAAAAGTAATACACATTTGTTGAGCTCCAGTGGGGCATATCAACAAAAGCAGCAGTCTGTTTTGAAAAACAGTAAATCACTTTCTTAACAGCTACACCAAACTTTGCATGCTTTCAGCTACACTTCAATTTGGTCAAGAAAATAAGTACCTTGAGTTCAAACCTATTATCATTCAACTGCCTGTTTATAAAGGAATGGTAGGAGATGCTTAAAATATGAGTGCAAGTATGAGCTCTTCAATCTCACGAGCCAATCTAAAGTTAAGTGAGTGAATTGCTCATCTGTGGTCAAATAATAGGAAGAGAAAATAAACTCTGAAGAAACCAATTACAGTTTTATAACTCCATCCTCCAGGATGTGATCTCCAACTCAAGTAAGTCCCCAGAAACTGGTCTCCAGAACTCACAGGAAATACTCTAAATGCCAGAATAGGGTAAAGTTATTTTCAGAAGATCTAAATGGAGAAATTCAGACTGAAATCCTTGAAACATAGGATGATGTCCTGGGTTCAGCTGTAGTAGTTATTTTTCTCCTTCTTAGTAGCTGGTGCAGTGCTGTCTTTTTGAGTCTAGCCTGACAACAACACAGATAAGACACCAATGTATTTAGCTGTTGCTCAGTAATGTTTACTCTGATCAAGGACTTTTCAGTCTTTCATGCTCTGCCAGCGAGGAGGGGCAGAAGAAGCTGGGAGGAAGCAGAGACAGGACACCTGACTCAAGCTAGCCAAAGAGGTATTCCATACCACAGCACATCATGTCCAGTATATAAACTGGGGGCACTTAGCCAGACGGGCTAGATCACTGCTTGGTTGGGCTGGGTATTGGTTGGCAGGTGGTGAGCGGTTGCATTCTCTTCCCTTGTTATTTCCCTTATCACAATTATTATTGGTGGCAGCAGCAGTGGTTTGTGCTATACCTTAGTTACTGGACTGTTCTTATCTCAACCCATGGGAGTTACATTTTTTAGATTCTCTTCCCCATCCCTCCGGGGGCAACTGGTCGCATGGTTCTGTGTTACTGGCTGGGCTTAAACCATGCCACATGGTCAACTAGAAGCAGAAGTATAATAACCACAAGGTAAAATTACAGTGATCAGATTGCCTTCAGCATTTGAAATTCCAGCCAAAGCAGGACAGCAAACAAAATGAAGTATTAACTACTGGTACAGTGAAAAAAGGATTTATCTACCTAATAAAATTCAAACTGATAGGTTCCTGTTATCCTCTCAGGATACCATCTCCCAGCAGTCTTTATGTGGTAGGAGATGCAAGAGATGATGTAGAGCTCCTTCATGCACTCTCTAGAATCTCCACAAGAAAATAAATTGTCAAATATTGTTCTATAGGGGGCTGACACATAGTGTCCTATTTGATACTGCATCATTTTTGTGCAGAATTTCCGGTACTTCTGGGTGGAATTCAACTTGCCACAAAGTAGAAAGGACTTTAAATAGCAAAGTTTCACTATTTATAATCCCTGACCCTCTATTTCCCCCTCACTGCCAGAATTACTCCATCATAGACCTTTTTCCTGGATTTGGAAACCCTGAGTATGATTTTCAAAGCAGCCAGGCACCTACAGTTCCAGCTGCACCTCACAGTTCTGGAAAATAAACTCACGATAACTGACCAGACAAAACAATACACCTCTTCTGGGAAAGAAAACAAAGAAGCTTTCATTTTCTTTCATCTTCAGCTTTTCCAAGTAGAAAGTTGTATAGCAATTTCTCCTAGATACAAGATACAAAGTTTCAGTCTCCCACTCCATTTTGGTTTGGGTTTTTTCTGACATAAAAATGAAAAATAACTTGTTCATCAACTCAAAGCCCCTACCTTTAGCAGGTGGGGAGGGGGGAAGAGTTTATGAGAGAAAAAGAGACACAAACTGTGTAGTTACACTTCGCCTTACCTTGGCAGGATGATGAGAAAACACGTATCTATTTTTCTGCCAGCTGGAGTCCATCCAAACATTCACAGCTTGGATACCTTAGAAGAGTTCACAAGATGCTATTGAAAATTAACACAAAGGTTTTCCACAGGACTGTGCCTATAATCTCTATTTTGCGCTCTATAGTCCTACAACTGAGAAGGAAAAATTTCATCGTCTTAATGAGGAATAAAATGGTTTTTAGAATTGCTCTGGGCAACCATTTCCAACATCTTATTGCGTTATCCAGCCCAAAGCATTTTTGGGTATGGGAAGAAATGTCAGAGCTGTCTGCTATTCTGCTAGTGTCAAAGTAACAAGATCACCCCATGTTGGTCTGAGACCTAGACAGAGAAAGCAGTTTCAAAGAAACAAGCTCAATATGACCTGGCAGTGTCATAGAACTGCCAGAAACCAACCATATGCTGGGCTGCATCACAAAGTGTGTGGCCAGTAGGTTGAAGGATGGGATTCTTCCCCTCTAGTCCACCCTCATGAGTCTCCACCTGCAGTGCTGCATCCAGCTCTACAGCTTTTAACATAAGAGGGACGTGGACAAATTGGAGCAAGTCCAAAGTCCAGAGGAAGGCCATGAAGATGCTCAGAGGGTTGGAGCACCTCTTCTGTTAAGACAGGCTGAGAGAGCTGAGCTTGCTCAGCCTGCAGAAGAGAAATTTGGAGAGAGGCTTTTTACAAGGGTATGTAGTTACAAGACAAGAGATAATGGCTTTAAACTGAAAGAGGATAGATTTAAATTAGACATTAGGAAGAAATTTTTTACTGTGAGTGTGGCAAGACATTGGAACAGGTTTTCTAGAGAAGTTGTAGATATCCCACCCCTGGAAGTATTCAAGGGCTGGTTGGATGGGGCTTTGAGCAACCTGGCTTAGTGGGGCTTTGAACCAGATGATCTTTAAGTTCCCTTACAACCCAAATCATTCTTTGATTGTATGATTTAATGATTGCATTGATGTAAGTGGTTCAAGTATTTTGTAGGGTCTTAGCTCTCGTTAACTTTGACAGTTATGGGTGTTTTCGTAAATGAAAAGGAAGGACCCAAACCTACTAACTCTGAACTGTTAGCAATACAATGCTACTATAGATCTTGCTTCTGGAAAAGACTATAAGCCTGTGTATCATCAAATTGTCATGTCAAGCAGCTGAACTACTGCATGACAACATGAGCCACAGCATTCCACAGCATTAGAGAGGGGAGACTAGTAGAAAAGAGCACTGAAAAAGCTGACCATTTGGACCCTTGGGACTACTGGGGAACTGAGTGAATCAGCCATGCTGCTTTGTTCCATTGCTTCTATGGCTGAACTGATTTCACATCTTAGAAATAAATCAGCTAATTTAAAAGAGTCCTGGGCACCTCTGCACTGTCTTTTCCTTCCTTCTGCAACTGTATAGAAAATTTCAAGGAAAATGTGAAACACAGTCTTTCTAAAATGTAGTTTATCACCCATAAATGTAGTGTTTCTCCAGGCATCTTGTGGCTGATGCTGTTCCCTACCAAGTATCTAATGAAACATTAGAAGCGCTATATACTGGAGCTTACTGATATGGAAATAATTGCACTGAGCTGAGCAAAGAGAAAAACAGAAGGGTTATTACAGAAGCCTTTCAATATTTTTTTTTATTTTTGTCATTTAATGTTACTTTAAATCAGCGTTTTCTAATCAGCAGAGCACACAGAAATGTTGAGATGCACAGTTCTCAAGAGTGAGGAATAACATCCTATGTCTTCTAATTATTTTGCTGGCATAATTGACTCCGGCTAGGCAGCAGAGTCAGTACAGCTGTGAGCTGACAATGCTATGAGGAGGCAGGAGCAAATATAGAGGAGTAGCACTGACTTGGAAAAGGGAGGCAAGGAAAGGGAGATTCTGGAAATGAGGGAAGAATACATGGAAACAGAGATCAGAAGAAATGGAAAAGGACTGACAGGGAAAAGCAAAAGATAAAGCGGAAACAAGGAGGTAGTAGTTCTGTTGTCTGTCTATAAAAGCAAAGAATCACTGGCTGAAGTTGAGGAAAACTGCTAATTTCTAATAAAGAACTAGTCTGGGCATGAATTATTTGTACAAGTCTTTGTTTTAAAACTGTTCTACAGAATCTTTTTTTTTCCCCAGGTATTATGGGCAATTTTTCAGCCTTCACTGGCAGTACGGAAGCAGGTGTGTACCTTTGAGGCAGCACATGGGAACAAAGAACACACTGAGGAGGCTACAAATAATTCCAATTTGCATAAAATTATGATAGAAAAAGAAAATTGTTAAGGGTAAAGTTATGGATTCTGATGACATTTTCCTCTCAGCTCATCCAGTGTACTTCCTGCAAATACACTGGGACATTGTTAGACGATATTGACATTGAAACTGTATCTAATTAAATCCTGCATTGGCACTGGAGGGGGAATTAATATATTCTTTCTTCTTTCT
Organism: Forpus xanthops; assembly: GCA_032466535.1. Taxonomy (NCBI): domain Eukaryota; kingdom Metazoa; phylum Chordata; class Aves; order Psittaciformes; family Psittacidae; genus Forpus; species Forpus xanthops. Next base: position 20,073 of record JASSUY010014283.1, on the reverse strand, counting down.
TCTTCTGAAGTTACATTCTTTACCATGTTCATTTTCTATTTCCCTGGTACCAAATACCTCCTGTTACATATCTAATTCAATATAATTTTTATTTAAATAGTAGTATGCATGCCTCTAGTGAGTGGAATCAATTTAGTAGGCCAGGTGTACTGGGGGCTGGTGGAGCTGGTCTGACAAAGAAAGGGAAGAGTGAATTTGGTAGAAGGCTTGCCAGACTGGTCAACGATGCTTTAAAATAGATGTGTTGGGAGAGGGGGGCATCATTTCATCCCAACATACCAAGTCACTTGCCAGTACCTATAGTAAACATTCAGAGCAGTGTAGAGATACTCCGGCTGCTCCAGCCAATGAGCCGGCTTCAACTGGAGCTCAGCTCAGATGCCTCTATACAAATGCCCATAGCATGAGGAACAAACAAGAGGAATTGGAGATGTGTGCATGTCTACAGGGGCGTGATATCATAGGTATCACAGAGACATGGTGGGATGGCTCTTATGACTGGTGTGTTGGAATGGAAGGTTACAGGTTCTTTAGGAGAGACAGGCCAGGTAGATGGGGAGTTGCTGTTTACGTTAGGGATAGTCTGGAGAGTATGGAACTCTGTCTAGGGACAGGTGAGCAGTCAACAGAGAGTTTGCGGATCAGGGTTAAAGGGAGAACAGTGATAGGACACATAATTGTGGAGACCACCTGACCAAGAGGACTCTGTGGATGAAGCGCTCTATAGCCACATAGGAACAGCCTCATGCTCACAGGCCTTTGTTCTCATGGGGGACATCAATCACCCTGATATCTGTTGGAGGGTCAGTATGTCCCAGCACAAGCAATCTAGGAAGTTCCTCGATTGTGTGGAAAACAACTTCTGCAAGTAATAGAGGAGCTGATGAGGTGTCATGCTTGATTTCATCCTCACCAATAGGGAAGGGCTGGTTGGAAATGTGACGCTCCAATGAGGCCTTGATTGCAGTGATCATGAAATGGTCGAGTTCGAGATCCTCAGGAGAGTGAGAAGGGCGTGCAGCAAGCTTACTGCCCTGGACTTCAAGAGAGCAGACTTTGGCCTCTTCAGGCACCTACTAAGTAAGATTCCATAGGATAAAGTCCTAGAGGGCAGGGGGGCCCAAGACTGTTGGTTGATATTCAAGGATCACCTGCTGCAAGCTCAGGAGCAATACACCCCTACTAGAAGGAAGCGCTGCAGGAGGGCCAGGAGACCTCCTTGGATGGACAAGGAGCTGCTCAGGAAACTTCAAAGGAAAAGAGACCTATAGAAGGTGGAAGAAAGGACAGGCGGCCTAGGAAGAATACAGGGATGTTATCTGGGAAGCTAGGGATCAGGTTAGGAAAGCTAAAGCCCGCTTAGAATTAAACTTGGCTAGGGATGTTAAGGATAACAGGAAGGGATTCTATAGGTACATTGTGAATAAAAGATAGGTTAGGGACAAGAGGGCCCCCTCTGGAAGCTATTGGGAGAACTGGCGACCATGGATATGGAGAAAGCTGAGGTTCTTAACTTCTTTGCCTCAGTCTTCACCGGAAAATGCTCTGACCATATCACCCAAGTCTTGGAAGGGAGATGCAGGGACAGTGAGAATGAAGACCCTGGGCCCACTGTAGGAGAGAATTTGTTTTCAGACCATCTGAGGAACCTGAACATATACAAGTCCCTGGGACCTGATGAAATCCATCCGCAGATCCTGAAGGAGATGGCAGATGAAGTTGCTAAGCCACTGTCCATCATTTTTGAAAAATCTCAGAAGTCAGGTGAAGTTCCAGATGACTGGAAAAAGGGAAATATAACCCACATTTTCAAGAGGGGGAAAATGGATGAGCCAGGGAATTACAGACCAGTCAGTCTCACCTCTGTGCCTGGCAAAATCTTGGAATGGATTGTCCTGGAAGGCATGCTAAGGAACATGAAAAACAACAAGGTGGTTGGTGACAGTCAGCATGGCTTCACTAGGGGGAAATTCTGCCTGACCAATTTGGTGGCCTTCTATGAAGGGGCTGCAAAATTGATGAACAGGGGTAGAACAGTTTATGTCATCTAGCTGGACTTGTGCAAAGCATTTGACACTGTCTCACATGATATCCTTTTCTCTAAGTTGGAGAGACATCAATTTGATAGGTGGACCACTAGCTGGATGAAGAACTGGCTGGATAGCCATATGCACAGAACTGTGGTCAATGGCTCAATGTCCATCTGGAGACCAGTAACATGTGGTGTCCCTCAGGGATTGGTGTGGGAACCAGTCTTGTTCAACATCTTTGTCAGTGACATGAACAGTGGGACTGAGTGTGCCCTCAGCAAATTTGCTGATGACATCAAGCTGTGTGGTTCAGTTGATACATTAGAGGGAAGTAATGCCATCCAGAGGGATCTTGACATGCTTGTGAGGTGGGCTGATATCAGGCTCATGAAGTTTAATCATGCCAGGTGCAAGGTCCTCCACCTGGGTCGGAGCAATCCAAGGCACAGCTACAGATTGGGCAGAGAAGAGATTCAGAGCAGCCCTGAGGAGAAGGACTTGGGGGTGTTGGAGAAAATGAACATGAGCTGGCAGTGTGCTCTTGCAGCCCAGAAAGCCAACCATATCCTGGGCTGCATCAAAAGGAGCGTGACCAGCAGAATGAGAGAGGTGATCCTGCCCCTCTACTCTGCTCTTGTGAGACCACTCTTGGAGTATTGTGTGCAGTTCTGGTGTCCTCAACATAAAAAGGACACGGAACTGTGGGAACAAGTGCAAAGGAGGGCCACGAGGATGATCAGGGGGCTGGAGCACCTCCCATATGAAGATAAGATGATACAGTTGGGGCTGTTCAGCCTGCAGAAGAGAAGGCTGTGCGGAGACCTCATAGCAACCTTCCAATATCTGAAGGGGGCCTACAGGGATGGTGGGGAGGGACTCTTCATGATGGACTGTAGTGAGAGGACAAGGGGTAACAGGTTCAAACTTGAACAGGAGAAGTTTAGATTGGATCTGAGGAAGAAATTCTTTACTGTAAGGGTGGTGAGGCACTGGAATGAGTTGCCCAGGGAAGTTGTGAATGCTCCATTGCTGGCGGTGTTCAAGGCTGAACTGGACACAGCCTTAGGTGACATGGTTTAGTGTGAGGTGTCCCTGCCCCTGGCAGGGGGGTTGGAACTAGATGATGATCTTAAGGTCCTTTCCAACCCTAACTATTCTGTGATTCTATGAGTGACACTGATAGTGAGAAAGAGAACTCAGCCAGCCAGCTTCTGGCTTTACCAAACAGGTTGGAGGGTCTCTATTTTCTCGTTAGTATTTCTCACTCCCCACGACAGCTGCTAGTGATGCTCCTCAGCTGGTAGTTTCTGCCCTCCTGCAGTTCCCCAGAACAGCCTTTACATCTTCTGTAGGACTTAAAATTTAAAAGCAGTCTGTCAGCTTTCTCAACAACATTCATCGCTACAGACTCTTAAGCCTAACAGACACGCAGAAACAACCTGAGTCTAACCTCTCTCAGAGGCTGGAAACAGATTACTCATGCCCTTTCTTGTTTTCTCACCTCCCAGGGAAGCTGGAAGCAAGGGCTGGTCACATAGGTGACACCATCACAGAGCAGGAACAAGCCATGGGATTGATGCCGCATGGAGGTGTCAGGGTTGGTTAGAGCTTTTTGGACACACAGCCTGGCAGAGCCACATCAGCCAAGAGGTATGCAGCAACCTCCCTTCTCTCTGATTCACAGTATCCTATACAGGCTAAAGGTCCTTTGAGGTTTATCTAAATTAAAGTGGTTGCTTCTTTGTTCATTACAAGACTGGCCCAGTTCGAGTTACAATTGATTAATGACTTTTCTTGGACTTTAGATCCTATCGTGACACCATCTTCCCTTTTTTTGTTGTTGGTTTGTTTGCTTGTTTCCTACCTTATGTTCTTTTTTCAACCACTTCTAAAGCAAGAAGAGTATGCTTATCCTCAAATTATCTTGATCCTGTTTTTAACTTTGCGTTTGTTACCCTCCACTTCTCTAACAAAGTAGCTGTTTTTAATTAGGGAAGGCATATTTTTGCTGCAGATCAGTTATTTCATACTAAGCTCCTTCAGAACTTTTCAATGTACCATCTGGACCTGATGATTTGCTGCTTTTTAAATTATCGATTTGTTCCAGCTCTACCAGAAAAGAGCAAGTCCCAGTAGGTTTTGCTCTGATATTCTTTCTACTGAAGAGTGATGCAAAGAAATAATTTGGATTCTCAGCAGTGCCTATATCTTCTTCAATTTCTGCCTTTAACCTTCAATGATCCAGTTTCTGAACTACCAAATTAATTATTTGTACTCTTCTGACTGACAAACTCAAAACATTCTTATTTTACACCATTAGCTGTTTGAGCCCACTGTATTTGCTTTTAATTTCCCTTTCATCTAGTCTTTATGCTGATTAATAAACCAATGTATTGGAAAGCTAAGGTTAGCTTTGCAAACTTGGAAGGCCTCCCATTTGACTCAAAAAACTCTCTAGCTCTGCCATTCAGTTGTACTGGTATCCTGTTCACTTATCTAGTAAGATTTTTATTAGCAAGATATGTACCCTCCAGACTCTATTACTCTTCTTAAGAATAATTCATGGAATCCTTAAGGATTGTTTTTCCTGTACCCTTCCCTCAAGAGCTTTCTTGACTAACTATCCCAATGTGACTAAAGTCCAGATGTCCAAAATTTGAACTTCAGAACAATTTTCTGCATTTTATTTCCTGCTACATTACTGGACCATAATACATTAATACATCTGCTATCAGCTTCAGCTGCAACCTTGTCCTTAATTTCTTCCTGCACTTTGCTTAAGGTTAAGAACCAAAAATTAAGATATCAGGATTTAGGCACATTAAAAAGGAATACCTATGGCTCTGGCCCAGGCTCCTTGTTTTGGACCTGACAAAAGCAGAAGCTAGGCAGTAGGTGATAAACCTGGAGCATGTAATCCATATCAGTAACAACCTGGTGGTGGAAGCTGCTTTTCTGCAACAGTGTAGAGATGATAATACTTGTTGCTGGACACAGAAGGGCTGCATGCACAGGAGGTCAAGCCAGCACTGCCCATCTCAAATGAAGAACCTGGCCACCAGGCTAGGCACCAGGCATTGGGAGAGAAAACAGCACATACTCTCATACTTCTTGTGGCAGGGCTCGTGGCTCAGAAAGAATTGCAAAGCATCTAAGGTAAAGGGAAGCCTGACACTGTGTCTTGGTGGTCTGGGGTCTCAGAGGAGAGAGTTCTCATAGATTTGAGTCATTTTGCTGATCCTTACCACTTGATATTGTCCAATAGTTCAGTGCAAGACTGCCCCTAAAACAGACTGGCTGGTGCCTCCTGAGACTTGCCTTCCATACACAGAAAGCCCTTATCTTTCTGAGACAGAAATGTGCAGGACCATTATGATTGAGTTAAAGCCACAGCCTGAGCTCTGAAACATTTCCTGCTAACAGCACTCACTCTTGAGGCCTGGGCTTGAGCGACATGCAGCTTCAGCCCTAAAATTTGACAGTTCTTCAGCAGAGCAAACTGAAGCTCATATAAAAAGTGCAGGTATTTGAACAGGCTTGCTTTGAGCTACTTTAGTTTTACTATGCTCCTTCCTAAATTGTTAGAAACTTCTTCAGTTCTTTTTTCTCTTTTCCTGCTGCTGGCACGCCTAATTGCCACACCTGGAATACTGTGCTCAGTTTTGGCCCCTGTTACATAAAAAAGATGCAAACAAGCTGGAAAGGGTGCAGAGAAGGGCCACAGAGATAGTCAGAGGACTGTGAAGCCTGTCATATGAGGAAAGGCTGAGAGAACTGTGTTCCTTCAGTGTGGACACAAGAAGGCCTTATCATAATTTTCCAGTATTTAAAGGGTAGCTACAAAGAGGACAGAGACTCCCTTTACAAGGAGTTATATGGAAAAGATGAGGGGTGATAGCCACAAGTTACTGATGGGGAGATTCCATTTGGACACTAGTGGAAAAAATTTTCATTATGAGAACAATCATCCATTGAAACAGTCTCCCCAGGGAAGTGGTGGATTCCCCAACATAAGACACTTTAAAGATTCAGCTGGACAGGGTGCTGGGACATCTCATCTAGGTGAAGATCTGCCAAGAAAGATTGGACCAGATGATCCCTGAGGTCTCTTCCAACCTGATGTTCTATGATTGTTTGCAAGTACTTGGGGAGGGGAGAGGGAACCCACAAAGAAAATAATCAGCCTACCTATGGCCACTGAATCGCTGTTAATGATTTAGGAAGAGATGCAATGAAATGCAGCACAACAGACATAATCCTCAAATCCTTACACCACTGACCCCCCTGATGGGTCCACATCACCTGTGGTTTGGCCATCCCATCATCAACCACTTTGCTCACTTCAACCACAGAGCTAAGTGCAACTAACCCAAAATGGCTTCATAGCAGAACTGTGGCTGCACTTCGCAAGGCCTTGTAAGCCACCCAAATACCTGCAGTAAGCTCGCTTCCTGCCTTGTGCCTGAATATATAAAGATCTAATTTTGGTAATCCCTGTTCAGATAGAAAACAGTTCAGGTAGAAGACTTGGGGAATTAGAGCTGGTAGTTTATATTATGCATAAAACCCCAGTCACTGTCTGTTTATGCATGCAGAAACACCATGAAACATAAGCCCTTCAGCAAATGGGGAAAAGGCCCTTCCTGAACTCTTCCACTGAATGTTTTGCAAATCCCTGGTCTGGTGACTTTATGCTGCTACAGCCACCTCCAGGGCATCTGCTGATCTGTTCCAACTCCTCCTGTTCTTTTCTGGCCAGACTTGAAGCCTCCTACCCCAACCAGAGGATGCTGGTAAAACAGCAAACCAGCGGAACTATTACCACAGCCATCTGTCCTCTTGCTCTGCTTGGTCAACCCGGACTGAAGGAACCACAAATTCCCCTTTGCCACCTCAAATTTTCCCATTTGGAGCTACCTGCAGCCCTATATGCTTGCTGTGGCCCACGCGCAAAGAAGAGAAGTGGGTGCCTTGTGACCTGGGACACAGGGCAAGGGTACCCAGAGCCGTACACCCCACCATATACTTGCAGCACCTTGGCTCTGCACCCGCTGTACACCAGAGGCAAAACAGCATTGCACCCCATGCTTGGCCCCTCTCGAGCCCTCACGTGGAGCAACAGAGCCACCCTTGCGCTTACCTTTCCCAGACACGTGTACGTGGGGACAGGCCACAGCAGAGGATGGCGGAGGGAAGCTGGCAGGCGGTGGGTCCCTGAGGAGCCCCCGCAGCGGGTGGGTGCGCTGCTCCCACCCTTCGCAGCGATGCAGCAGGCGCCGGGCTAACGCCTGGCTTTGGCACGGTGCTCCTCAGGCGGTTGCTCGGGTGACGGCAGTGAGCTGTGAAGCTGCTCCCCTCCTCGGCGTTACCATCTCACCAGCCACGCAGTCCGCGGGAAAAATATCGCCTTCAGGCACTAGCGTCACCTCCATTGAGGGCGTAGGGCTGGCTGTCTGGGAACAGCATTATGTGCCAGACCGGGATACGCGACGGGTTCAACACTGACACCTTCTCCCAAAAGAAAACGAGGACCCCAATGAGTAACATGCAACACAGATGGAAAACAGGGAGGACCGCATTGGAAGACGCTTCTGGGTCAGGGCTGCGCAGCTTTCCCGGTTCAACAGCACCATCTCCTGGGTGGCCTCGGCCACTCGCCGAGTCGGCAACTAGAACCCCTCGAGAGCATCTCCCCAAAGGGACCCTTTGCAACCTTCCTCCAAATGAAGTTTTTAGTGTGTTTTCTTTTATTTGCTTTCCTTCCAGGCAGCATCAGTCTTCTTACACCCGTTTCCTTTCCCCTACTATTGCTTGTCTCTCACGGAGCATCACAGACAGACAAGCAAATACAAGAAATACTGAAGAATCCTAGATTTTCTACATTTTTAAAATCAGCAGTACAAGACATTCCAGAATACCAGCCCTAAAACAGATCTCTTCTGAGCTGTGAAGGTTTGAATATGCATCCCGTCCTCACGGAGCACATCCTCTTTGAAGTAATCAAACTGCTTCTCAGAGAACACCTGTATTTTCCTTCAGAAAAAAAAAAACAAAAACAAAAACAAAACACCAAAACCGAACAAAATACACCCACAAACCCCCATAAAGTAACAAAACCCCAAACAAAAAATTAAAACCCAAGCAAACTAGGTGAATAAAAAACAAACAAAAAACTACGTCAACCAGGAAAAAAAAAAAACAAACAAAAAAAAAAAAAATAAAAAATTAAACTAACCAACCAAAACAAAAGAACCCCACCTAAATGTATTGAAGGAGCTGTTTAGATTTTAGATAAGTAAATTGGTAGGCAAAAACAGAAACATTAGGCTTCATAGTATCACCATTCAAGGCGAAAATCCTGGCTGACAAGTAGTATTTCAAAGATCCTCATTGCAGTATGTATTTGAAAGCTCTAAAATGCTTGCTGAGATACCCCTGTAAAAGCACGTTTTTTAACCAGTATATCAGAGGCTTAAGACTAAAGGCTCCAAAACTTTATTCTCTCTCTAGCTGTTATAGTACAAGTAGCAAACCTCTGTATTTCAGTTTCTGCAAGTCTGCAAAATGAAGACTCAAGTGTCCTACTTCACTGTTTTGAGGCTAAACTCTACACAGAATCCTTCAGGCTTTGAAGAATGTGCTAAGTAAAACTTTACAGAAGCTCCTTTTTAAAAGATGCCGAGCAAGACCCCTTTACAAGCTTTACATTAGAAGGGACAACATACAGCTACAAAAACATGGACACGCATGCCAGCATCTCAGTGTACATGCAGAGGCAGTCACCAGGCTTTTTATGTAGAACAGTTGCAACCATTAAAAAGAGAAAATCATTATACCTCTATTATTTGTTAGAATTAACTTCCCTAACTGGCAAAGCTGTTTCAAAATTAATGTTAAATTTGGCCCTTGAATTCTCTTTAGGTCCTTACAAACCATTACCACCTGCACATATTTAAGGTAAACAAGGTAATTTGGAAATTACAGCCTGCATTTCAACAGCTGAAGAAAAGTTTCTACTGACTCCCTCCATCTTTAAAGAAGTCTAGTTTGTTTCTTTACTCTGATTTGAAAGTTCTTCAAACATTAAGCTCATTTGAGAAAAACAGCCACCCTTAAAAGGTTTTCTTTCTTCTTAAGAAGGGAAGCACAAGCCAGCAGCTTGCTGTCCTGTAAGCATTTCTGGTGTCTGATTAAGAAGTGATCTCTGAAACTGGCAAGATATGAATGCTTCTTGACTATATACAGCACTGTACATTCTTCTCAGCTACACTCTACAATGACCCTAAATGGGACACAGTACGATGGTCTTTCTAAAGGAAACTGCCTTTGTTCTGATCTATTGCCTTACTCCTAGGGAATTAAGGGAAGGCATGTACAAGAAGCTGGATGATAAACTTATAAATCAGAACCTCTTCCCTCACTCCTAAACCAATCAGGATGTATAAGATCCCAATTCTGGGGTTTTTAGTACAAAAGCCCAGAGAAGCTTCTCAGAGAGAACTGTTTAGAAAAAAGAATTAAATAAAAAAGAAAAAAAAAAAAAGGAGCAGGCACACATGACCTGGAAGCTGCCCTGGTTTTCGGCTGTCTGTGAAACAGCACAAAACCTGTGCCAACAATTGCACAGTTCATGTTTTTACTGTAGTTTTAACCAGTTAAAATGAACAAAAAAAACAACCTCCCCCCCCCCAAAAAAAAAAAGGCAAAAAACCCAAACAAACCTAAACCAAACCAAACAAACAAAATCCACCAACCACCCAACCTATTGTTTAAAAATAAAACCTGACTCAGCTACTTCAGTCCTATTTTCTGTGTAACTAAAACCTGTTTTCCCTAAGAAATAGGGAGTTAGGATAGTCCTCAAGTATTTAAATTAGTCAGAAGTTTCTATAGCCACAATCATGCCAAGCAGGAGACAGCAGTACTCTAAGACAGAACTATTCAATGCAAGAAGCGGCATCACAACAAAAATGTCAAAGCCAAATAATGAACAAGGGCTTCCTCCAGAGCAGCGTTTTCACCTCAACCCTTTCAGCCAAAAGGCAGGCTCAACCCACAATCCTGCACAATCAACAGTCCAAAACCTTCCCACTCTCTTTACCTTTCCCTACTGCATTTCCACCTGTGTTCATGAGAGCTCTTTGGCAGGCAATGCGTGTTTTGTAATTCATGAGCATTTTTTCCTCACGCAGTCCTGTAATACAGATGCTGAAAAACGCCATGTAAGATCTGGTTTCTGCAGAAGGCACATGCAAACCACATGAGACAGGGATTTATTGTTCAGGCTTCCAGCACAGCTTTTTATTATCACCCTTCTTAGATGCAGGCACTGACAGCGCCATAATGGGATTCTTGGTGCCAGCTCAGGAGAGATTTTCCTTGATATGATTCTTTGATTTTATGTTGCTACACTTGATTGCTTTGTTAGCGTTGACAGGTTCCTGGAAAAGCCCTGCCAAAGATTCCTAGCCCACTTTTTAAAGAGACTCGTAGAACTTAACTTAGAACATGAAAGTAAGTCTTCATGTCACACCCAAATAAAGGCACTTCAAATATTTCAGGACATTTAAACAGTATAAACTTTTTTCCTCCCCAGAGTAGATAAGCAATGGAGATTACTGACCACATCCATACATCTACTAGCAAAATTAAGGCAAGCAAAATGTCAGCTGTCTGAGAAACACATTTACCATGGAACCCATTAAGAAGCCCTGAGCTCATTTTCTCAGAGAAACAGCTTTTGGTTTAACTGACTTGAATTCTCCCAAATCAAAACTAATGGTACAATAACAAGTGTTTGTAACCTGCTTCTTTCTGCCACCAGGACCAGCCCAAGAAGAGCAAAGTAACCGTTCTTCCTCTTCAAAGGCTTAGGACAGCAGATCCGTTTTAGAATAGGAACAGTCTCATTTGCTTAAATCAACCTTGATTTATATGCAAGAGGTGAGGAGTGTTGGAAGATGCAGAGGATTAATCTGGTGAATAGATTAGTCCTCCCAGCTCAGCATTTTACCACAGGAGGAGCACCACCAAGGGCATCCTCAGAATAAAGTGAAAATATTAATAATGTTTTCCAATTTGGCAAACATTCATAGTACAATCCTATAATAATAGAAAACCAATAATTGATAATAGTTTACACACACTCATCTCACTGTAAGCCCTCAGCAGTGCAACACAGCTGAAATGAGTCCAGAAGTCTCTCACCAAAAGAACAGCCGAGCCAGAATACCTGCCCAATGTAACACACAGCACAAACTGTGGGAGTTGAACTTCATGGTATTTTGGAGCTGGCAGCTCCATACAACCCTGACCTGTAGAAGTCCTGCAGGAGTCAATGGTCATGCACAGACCTGACACATGCCGTACTCAGTCCAGCAGATCAAACTCAAGAGCAGGTAGCTTTTCTTCTTTCTTTAATAAAGACAGCAAAAGCCTGTATTTGCCCTCGGCTAGCTGTCCTTCCCTGCAACTTCAGCCTTACTGTGTTCCTCTTCCATCATTACCTCTTCCATCTCCTTTTTATTGCAGAGTATCCAGGGAAGAACAAGCAGCAATGCCAGTGGATTTCCCCCCATCTCTCAACTCTCCTCCTGTGACAAGCTACTGCTCTTGGGGACAAAAAAAAAAGTCACCCTTTCCTCCACAGAACCTTTCACATCCTCCCATCCAGGGAGTCCTGCTAGCACCAGCCCCCCACTACTAGCTCAGCACATCCACTGATTTGTTACCTCAGACTCCAGTATTACCAGCTGCCTTCTCTCATTGCCAAGGAGCACATCAAAAGCAGGCACAAATCTCTCATAAACAAGGGGCATGATTTTTTTTTCCCCCACATACACACACAAAATCAGCTATTTGCAGCAGCATTCGTTTTGAATTGGAAGCACCCCTTCTGCCTCTAATTGGAGGGACAGCGAAAGTTGGTGAGCAGAATACTGTCCGTCTCCTAAAATGGATCAACCTAACCAAGCAAGTATCTTGGGGTAAATACTTTCTGTAAACTCCCAAAGTAAGCCACTTAGCAAGCATCTTAAGTTTTATAATCTGACATACTACATATGTTAATGCCAAATGTTAACCAGTTCAAAAGTCTAAGGGGAGTGAAGGCAGCAGAGAAAGTAAAAAAAACTGTCATAGTTTCAGTATAAGGAAGGAATTCATACTGTGAGAAAAAAAAGTGCTCCTGAGAGGAGAAACACTTGACAATGCCAAAGTTAACTTTGTTAAACTAGCTGATAGTACTAAAAAACATTCAACTTTCAATAAAGAACAGTGCTCTATGAACCAGCAGATTTGTGTGTTTGTTTTGTTTTAGACTTATTTAGTGGCCAGGCTAAGAGTTAACCATTGCATCAGATTTTCTTCGTTACCTTACTCTTCATTTATTGTGTATATCCATTTCAATACATCTTGTTGACATGAATAACTGAAGAGTTTTGAAATCCACCTATTTTCAAAACATTTTCAGAATGGCAAAAATTACTCATGAAGATTAGCCACAAGAAAGCTTATTTAATTTGAATTCAAAGAGAGGTAACGCTGAAATGCTCAGAACTACTCTTAATCTATACATAAAGCTTCACATTTCATGAATGGGGCTGTGGTGTATGAACAACTGAAAAAAAAAAAAGATCTTATATCTCCACACTCAACAGCCACAAGTGACTGCCTTATAACTTACTCATACTTAGTGGTCAGTTACCCCTCCACTGGTATCAGGCAGCTGTTACAAACAAATACACAGAAAATGTACAGGCTGTATTTAATCCTGGTGAAATTGATTGCAGTGTAACAGTACAATAAGCTTACTGTAACCAGCTTGGCAAATTCTGTAACAAATGTACCAGTATAGCTGCTCCACTGGACAGCTTGCTCAAATGGACAGGAGATATTTAGAACTGAAACTTGCATCAAATCTCTCACCTACAAGTTCCAATCCTGACTTTCACTAACCATTTAATCATTTTTCCTTTCTCTAAAACTAACCCATACAGTGGAAAACATTTTAAGTTTCAAAGCTAAAGTAGTATCAGTTTCATTAGTCATTTAAAATGACAAGGAACTATTGTAGACAATCAACATAAAGTTTATTTCAAATCATTTTCCTAATTGACATGCAAACTAGTTTATATTAATAAAAGAAGAAACAGCTTTTTTAGCTTTTAATCTTAGTAGTATTGCTATACAGCTGAAGTTACACTGGTCAATAGTATGCTTTCACTTAGAGAAATGCAGTTAGTTAGGCATTGAAGACTTCAGGGACTTTCCATAAATAAGTATCTATTCAGTAGCCTCTCTGCTGTACTCATCTACATGAACTATTTAATCTGTTAATCCCATATCTGAAGACCAGTAAGGAGAAAATACTTGGAAATACAACAAATATAAAAAGATAATTGAGTAACCAGCAAATAATACAAGATTACAGTAGTAACTGCAGTATTTTCCTGTACTATTTCAAGACAGAATACTGAATGCCTTAAATAATTCCCACATTTTAGCACTGACACAGAACTTATACAAAGTATATAAGCAGGGGGGAAAGCTACTTTGCAAGAGGTAGAAAAGGTTTTATAAAATCATAGGCACAACTCTTAACAACCTTTTAAAAGCTATCAGAAAGTTACAAAGTAATAATGACCATTATACATGTTATTTGTACAAGTCTTTATTTTTACCCTTTGGAATGAAAGCATATTTCATGTACTCTCATGTAATTTTTCTCTCCTATATTGTTTGAAGACTATTTTTCTCCTATAGGATGTGTGATTACAGAAGCTTTACAGGCTCTCAGAAAGTCTTACCACAAGGAGTTTATGGTAAAACAGATGCATTATTACTTGACACTTTTTCAAAAGGAGCAAGGCAATGCAAACACTGTTTGTGTAGGTTCATGTATCAAAGAATAGAGAAACACACACTCAGAAGCCATAAAAACGCAAGTTCTTTTGATTTACTCCCCTCAATCCAAGAAGAAAATGGTTTTAGAAGTGAACTTACTCCAAACACAAATTTCCACAAATGTAAGCTTTACAGTGCAATGGTTATACTCGAATTTTCACAATATCCATAAATCAAAATACTGAGATCACTACATTTACCATGAACTAACAGACATTCACAGAAAAATCTTAGTGTCAGTTCCAACAAATGCCTTCTTCAAGCTGAAGTATGTAAGGCTTTACTGGTAACAAGTTCTTATTGAAGATTTCATTTATTCCTGTCACAGCATCTTCTTTTTGCTCATTTTACTTTTTGTCTTGGTCTTTTTCTGCATCCAGAAGCACTGAACGGATTCCTAGCTTCTTCAGCTCCTCTACGAGATCTCCATTCTGATGCATCTGGAGGAGAATGTCACAGCCACCAACAAATTCACCATTGAGGTACACTTGTGGGATGGTAGGCCAGTTGGAATAGTTTTTTATTCCTGCATGAGAGAAAGCAAAAAAAAAAAAAAAAAGGAAAAATAAAAAAAAGGATTAAAGGTTTTCTACCTTCTCCAAATAGTATGGCATTTTAAACAGAATACATTGCTTCCACCTGACAACACTACTGATGTATTCATTTCTTTCCCATTGAAGCAATAATTTATCCATGTAACAGGACCACTATCAGAAAAATTACATTACAGTTAGGTTGGTCTTCACTTCAACTTAAGCATGTGGCTGAAAGATAGCGAGCTCCTATACTGACTTCAAATAGGAGCTGGGAAAACGTAGTGCCTCTTTTCCCTCCCAGGAAACAAGCAAATATGGTTTTCTAATCAATTAAATGAGAGATATTGGAAAATAGAGAACTGTTTACATTCAGTTATCCTTTATATTTCCCAAAGGGACTTTAAAACACTTTATGTTCTTACTGAATTAATACAGTTACATTTACTACTGCAATTTCAATTGCAAGATACATTCACCCTTCTTGGAGCCTTATGAATTTCAAATTGCTTTATCTTTCATTGCCAGACCTTACAGCCCATGGGAGTGGCACAAAGGCTGAAGTCTTTTTGAAAGTACTCATTAAACAAAACTGAGCTCAACTCACAGTTATGAGATACACAAGTAAAGTTCACAGTTCTTAGAAAACAAATGCAAGACCAGCCAAAAATACTAACAGATTAGCCCGTATAAACCAAACCCTGACTTGCACTTAAAGACATCACAAAAAATTATATAGAAGAAGTATTATATCTAATTTGCCACTTTTTAAACGACACTTCACACAAAGTCATTATTTCTATAGCAGAGGAAATAGCCAAATTCTGCATCTGCATGCTCTCACACCAAGCCCACCAGCACTTGCTAAAGATGGTAAGTTTTGAACTAACATCTTTATATGTTTTCAATACTCAATAAGTGGAATTTTTGTACCACAAGCACAGAAACCCATTTAAGCAAATTTAAGCCTGCAGACAACAAAACTGCCTTTACAGATCATAAGAGCCCATTCGCCTTGGAAGTCAGCCCTTTAAATAAGCAAGTGCAAGCTTTAGCATAGGCTGTCAAAAGTATTAACAGCAAATATTAGAGCTGAAAAGTAGAAAACACAAAGAATTTACTTTCTCCTTGAAAACATTTTAACCTCTAAAGACTCTAAAGGTAAACCCCAAGATATCTGAAGTAAAAAAATAACCACATAAGTAAATTATACTTACTTTATTGGAACTCAAAACATTTGGAAGCGTTACATAAATATATATACATGCGTAAGTGCATAAATATGTGACTAATTATTATTTTAATATATAAAAGATGAAATAGAGCTAATAATTCCCCTTACTCAAAGGGAAATTGGCCAACCCCCCTTAGTGCGTTTTAAAAACCTACTAAAACAGTAACCTAGGGAAAAAAAAAAAAACACAACCAAACAAAAAAACCAAAGTGCTCCTACTCACAAAGTACAACACCAGCCAGGAGATTTTATTTGACTTCAGGTTTTGTGTCTGAACATCCAATGATTTAGAAGTCCAAACCACAAAGTTTAGCATATAAATCAAGGCCAAAGAGAATCCATAACCATCTTCAGCATCACCACTTGTAACTTCTTTAGTGTTTCATTACAGCCTCCATTAGTTGTTAAGATACAGTTTACAGAAACCATAAGCTTCAATGTCAGTTTGTGTTTAGCAGTGCTTGTCTTAAATACTCCATGACCTTTGAGCACACAGAACTAGCTGCAACGCAAAACTGAGTCCCAAAAGACACGCTTAAGGATAACCCTACTCAAAGGAGCCACAGCAGATACAAAACACAGTTTGGTTTTAAGACACTGCAATGCCAAACATGAACTGAATACCAAGGGCTTTGCATAGTAAACTTACTGCTAATAAGCATTTCATAGAAGCATAGAATAGTTAGGGCTGGAAAAGACCTTAAGGTCATCGAGTTCCAACACCCCCCCCCCATGGGGCAGGGACACCTCCCACTAAATCATGGCACCCAAGGCTCTGACCAACCTGGTCTTTAACACCACCAGCGATGGAGCATTGACAACTTCCCTGGGCAACCCATTCCAGTGCCTCACCACCCTTATAGTAAAGAACTTCTTCCTCAGATCCATTTCACAGAAATATTTTCTTCAAGAATTCAGCTGCATATATGTACCAGCTCCATTAGCACTTTCAAGGACTGATCCAACTTCAGATAAAAATATGAATACAATCCAGATTAGCTGCTCTGTATGCTGTGTTTCATGTATTGGACAAGCTGCCTTAAATGCCTTCATGCCAGGGCTCAACCAGATTACAAACTGAACACCTCTTGAGCTGGCTAGTCAACTACTAGCTTAGTAGAGCAGTTACTGATAGAGCTCTAGTAGTGTTAAAGCACGTTAGCCCGGTCTACACTTGTTGCACCCAGGATGCGCTTCCATGATGAATCCTTTGACAGCAAAAGCCACCCCAAGGGCTTTCTCCTCCCTGCACATCAGCACTCCCTGCTGTGCTTCAGAAGCTGCAGCTTCTGCACAGATGAACTGAACTGCACTGCACAGATCAGGTTTACAGTTTGACATCTGAGCTAGCACACTTTAAGGTAACTGCAAAACCAGAATGAGTGCAAAGCACTGCTAAAAGGGGTATCTAGAACACTCCCACCCCACTTTCCCAACTGCACTTACCAATTAGTAGCTTCTCTCTTGCCACCAGAAGCACTAGTTAATCAAAGAATAGACTAACGCAACCAATCTTACTCCAACCATGCTTGCTCCAGAAAGCAACACATTTTCAGGGAGATCGCTCCCACTGGAGCAAGCATGACTATCAGAAGGCTGGTCCAACGGTGGGAGAATGGATCACAACCATCCTCCTATCAGCAACCCATGCTTAGGTAATACAGGTGGAAAAAAAAAAAATTAAAAAATTCAAGGGTGAGCTACCACAACAGCTCAGAACAGTTTAAACCACTACTTGTCCAGTATGTAATCCCAAGATTCTCTGCCACCTTAATGACTTGAACCAGCCTAATGCTGTCCATCAGCTGAGAGCAGCATCACTTCTGGAGGAGCCAACTTAGAGGAACCTGAATTGCCATGGAATGTAATGAGGTCTCCTAAGCCAGCTTCAATAAGGAAGGATTTATTTCAGGGAAGCACATCCTCAGCTCAACTTCAGATAAATCACTTGAAGTACCAAAACTTATTTAGCTTAACAGATCTGAATGTTCTCTTAGGTAGAGAGGCAAGTACCGGTTTTGCTTTGGTTTTACAGACTGCCATGACCTGCCTGAATCACCATCTCTCCAACACAGTGCTCTTGCTATGTATAAGCACACATATATGTGGTAAGTTAAGTTCATTTAAGCACACTCAAGTTACATTCAGGCCCTCAGTTTATGACATGGTTTAGTGGTGGACTTGGCACTCCAGGGATAAAGGCTGGATCTGCTGATCTTAAAGATCTTTTCCAACCTAGTTGATTCTATGATCTAATACAAAGCTGGTGACCAACTCATACACAGTAATCTCCTCACACATCAATCTTTAATTGATGTATTTGGTGTTTTCACAGCTACAGGTTCAGCATCCCCTCATTAACTCCACATGCATGCAGTGCAGATTATGTTTACAGAGAGGGTTGAGGAAAGTGTCCCATTCTATACATCTAACTTTTCAGAACCTGAGGCCAGATCCTGGAGGACATTAAGAGAGTCCTCAGGCAGTCACTGCTAATCACACCTGGCAATTTACAGAGCTACAGCCTCCAGCAGCCATCTCCCCTCCTCTATCAGATATTGCCATCCAACAGAAGCAGGCACACACTGATTTTTAGGGTGCAGTAGGTAATACAGGTGAAGCAGTAAGACAGCCTCCTGGCCTTGAAAGCAGCTCTCCAGCTCTTCAAGCACTCCATCCCTGGTGCTGGTTCTCACACTCACCTCACAGTACAACAAACTACATCAACTCATGTACCCAGCAATGCCATTAATAAATCAAGCTGGCTCTCCGTACAGTCAGGCAAGTGCTAAAGCTAGTTTATAAGTTTATTGTAGTAAACCACGCAATTAATAAATTCAGATATGCAAATCAAGTTTAGAAAACTACCTTGACTTGCTCAACTGCCAAAGGTAGTACAAAATTTACTTGACAAAAAAAAAAAAAAAACACTAACAAAAGACATAGTCACACCCAAATTCTGATACTTAAGCTTTTTGTTCCATACCAGCTGTTACACCTGTGAACTGAAAAGCAGCACAAATTGGAAAAATCAGCCTCTCAGCTAAAAGCTACAGAAAAACTCAATTACTCAAGTGATACCAAAAACATGGGAGAATGAAGTCACCCGATACATGCCAGCACATGGCTTTAAAGCACATTTTTGTATGCTCTGGACAGCAACTGTTAATGCCATGCATCTGCACGACTAGTTACTATGTAGTCATTTTGGTTGGTTTCAGTTTTTAAAACTTTGTCAAATAACCACACAAAACCTCAACAGTCAGCTATGCACACAGAAGAGTGAAAAAGGAAAGGCATTACAAAAACAGAGTACTAGCTTTCTACAACTTGCAAAAAATGTACACCAAATAGCTTCTACCACTTGAGCAGTAATGGGGAAAATGTGCAAGTGAATAGCATAATTTTGTACTTTATGAGTCTGTGCCAGCAGGGAACCAAGAGGTACAGTCCAAGCAATAAATGAAATTTCACCACACGGTTGCAAGGGAAGATGAAATCTGATAAGTGCTTTAGGAGTCTTTTTGATATCTCTTTATCTGTTAACTAGACAAGGCTGTATGGCACGAAAAGCCTGATCTGCCCCATAAACATAACCGCATTGAGTTGATAACCAAGATCATCTTGGATCCAGTAAGGGTAACAGAAACCAAACGGGATATCAAAGCTAAGCAACCTCAATAGCACATCTCTATGATACACTTCAAACTGCATAAACCCTAAAATCCTGGCACACAGCACAGCTGGGGCTACAAAGGCAACTAAACACAACAACTAAAGAAAAGACAAAACACCAGACAAGAAAGTGAGTAAAACTATGTCCGTGAGAAGCAAGCAGGGGCTGCCACACAGAGCTCAAGAGAGTATTCCAGCAGTCCATGGGAAGGCCAGAGCCTTCGGGGCAACCCCGGCAGGGCTGCACAGGCCGAGGCCTCCCGAGGGGCTGGCCGACAGTAAATCAACACTCCATGGTTCTGGCTCTGCCCCTTAACAGCGGCCTTACACTGAGAGAAACAAGGGGCCGGCTCGATTTATGTGTCAGCCCCAGCAGTGAGGGAGACAGCACCCAAAGATGACTCCCGGCAGCCGCTGCTCCCTGTCCCAGCCCCGGCCCGCCGCTGACCTTGGCGGAGGTCGGGGTCCTGTAGGACGTCGTGGGCTCGGTAGTCCTCCACGCCGTGCAGGCGCAGGATCTGCACGACGGCGTTGCTGAAGCCGCAGAGCGGCTGCTCCGGGCTGCCCTTCATGAACACCACCACTGGGTGCTCCCGCACCAACCGCTCTATCGCCTCCCGCGACCCTGAGCCGCCGGCACCGCTCCCCTCGGTGGCCGCGCCACCGCCCTCCCCGGCCGCTTGGCTCAGTGGGCGCC
>JASSUY010014282.1:0-12021 GCA_032466535.1 Forpus xanthops | reverse complement strand
TTGTATTATTATTGGTGGTAGCAGTAGTGATTTATGTTACACCTTAGTTACTAAACTGTTCTTATCTCAACCTGTGGCAGTTGCATTCTTTTGATTCTCCTTCCCATTTCCCTGTGACTGGGGAAGAAAGAGGGGGGAGCAAGCAGAACTGTTTGAGGGGCCTGTATTTAAAACTCTGCCTTGTTACATATTGCTGCAATGCATTTCTTCCAACATGTAGTATATCCACCTAGTAAAATGTATCGTGCAAAACAGGTATTGGTGACTTACCCAAATGAAAGCATAGCTTTGGGTCAAAGGTCCATGATAGCAGCACGAAAACCACACAGATAAAGCTACTGCTGAGATGTCACAATAGCAACAGACAATTGAGAGAATCATAAATGACACACACATTCTTGGGCTGGTTTTGTATCACTAGTTCGTGTTGCTATAGGAAAGCAGCTGGTAAATTATTGATCATATGATGATGAATACTGACAGACAGAAATTATCAAGTATAACCTATGAGCTATACTCTCAGGGCATAACAGAATAGTCTATAGATGAAGATGAGATAAATAACAGCTTATTACACTAAAAAAGAATCAGAAAATAGTCTTAAAGTTGTTGCTACACTGAGAGTTGCTAAGGGAAGGACCTAGCTGTTGTATATCCCTGCTTCACCAAATATTGAGGGAAAATAGAAAACGGGATCAAGATGCATATTTTAAGATGAAATATCTGCCAAAGCAGGAAACACTGATTTTATAAGATGCAGAAAGAACTTTTAAAAAGAGAGGCATCTATAAACCTAGAATTGCACGGCTCTTTGCTTACAAACTGTCCTCCCTCACATTTTCCTTGCTGCTGCTTTACCCTTCTAACTCCTCTGTTGTGTTCCTTAACTTATGTCATCTTCCAACTAAATAAAAACCATGGTGATAAAATAATTCCAGTACTTGCAATAGTTTTCTACTATTTCACTTTACATCTGACTTACCTACTAAAAGTGCAAGAGTTGGATTTTGTTCTACATTTCATTGGTCGTTTTGGTTTTGGCTTATGTTTTTGTTTGGCTGGTTTGTGGCTTGCTTTTCTAATCTTTCATTAAAAACTTAAAATGCCTGGTTTAGTTCATTCTGGAAAAGGGAATGCTTATATAAAGATTATAAATTTTTTACTGCACTGGCCAGAAAAATTATATTTTTTTGTATATGGGCTATGTGATACATGGTTTGTAGAATTAATTTTATTAATGTTATATATCATAAAAAGGATCATATTTTTTGTACTGTTTATTTCAAAACATGAAAAATAAATTCTTTTGTTTCATCACTGAGCTTTCTTGGTAATTATGAAAGTTCTAAAGCATGCATTTCTAAATAAGCAGAAAGGACAAAGTTATTGTTATGTTTTCAGCTTTAAAAATAAAATACTATTTTGTGAATATTTATGTCCCTCAGTGACAGCTCAGCATCCCTTCATACATGCACACTTGCTCTGAAATATGGTTTCTACTCTGAGGTGACACATTCACTATCTGCAAAAATACAGATCATCTATTTAAGTATTCCTCACTGATTCCTCTCAAAATTACATCCTAAGATTCTGCAGTATTCACTTGTGATGCAAGACACCTGACAGTCAAGATTTGGGGAATAACAGTAGTTAGGGATGATTTTCTATATGCATTTGCACAATTATTTAGAAATCTGACCTCTGGAAAAAAATATTCTAAATAATATTATGAAGCTTAAACTAGAAAACATATTAAAAAGGACTGTGCTGAATTGAAACTTCAAAAAAGACAACAGAAAATTCTTCTAGGTATCCTCAATCATTCAGAGTATATTTCAACAAGCCAATTTAAATTTTAAATAATCACATGTGGCACAGTGAGTTCCATCTCTATTATGCCTGTCAGATGCTCTTCAATGTGATCAAGAAGTCCATTCAAATTTATAGAAGACGCTTTTTACCAGATTCTTCAGAAACTGTATCATACTTTAACCTTCTTACAGGACAAAGGAGAAAAGCCCTGAATAAAAGAGAACCTTCCAAAGTCAAGCATGGTCTGATTCAGGCTGCCAGTGGCCATCATACTAAAGGCTTTCTCAGGTAATAGGTTACTTCTCTGAGATGATTTTTTTTGTGAAAGTGCACCAGAATGCTACTTATGTGATTAATAAATTAGGTATTACCTAAAGAGACAATCATCGATTGCATTGCTTCTAGGCAACACAAAGTATTGGAAGTACAATTTTGCTAGTTGTTAGAAATGTCATAGTTCAATTGCGTGAAATATCAATGGCTGAAAACCAATGAAATCTCTTGTTTATAATATTATCAAGAATTATATTCCCCATCCCACCCTGATGAACCTTTAGAGAAAAAACAGTGCAACAGTGCTACCTATCATAGTTATCTAATCCTGGTAAGGAAAATGTCACACAGTAATTTCAACTGTTGTCAAATTATATCAAATTTCAGAAGACAAATGCTGTGATTAGCAGATGAAATAAGACAACTCTAGTTTACAGGGATTAGCCCAACTGTATGGGAGAAACAAGGAATTAGTGAATATTGTTCTATTGAACAATATACGTGCTTGCTGCTGGAGAATATTGTTTTAGAATTTATGATCACTGGCCATTTCACCCAAAATGTATGAGATTGTCTCTGACACGTGGATAGGCAATATCTTATATGGTCTGTGGGGCAAGCATCATGCATTTTTATCAGTTCTCTGAAATTCCTACCAATTCAAAGAGTAAGCTTCATAAAATAATAATCATCTCTCAGAACTTTTTGATACAAAATTTCAACACTTCCATCTTTGTCAAAACAATCCTAACTAGCTAGGCAATATGAATAGTGGTATCTAAACAGGACAGATGTCATGGTTCAACATAATCTCCAAATTTTCAAGAGACATAACTAAGACCAGTAGTTCTGTGTACTAAGGACTCTTGTTAGTAAAAACTTGAATCAGCTGCTCTGTCTACAGTAGGCTTATCTTGTCTCTTTACAGCCTTTTCATACTGCTTCAAGCAAGTTTTACATATGTTGACAGCGATGGCCATAGATGCTCTTATGTAGGGCTGTTACTATGCTAGGGCTGATCTTTCTTTAGCTCAAAGGACACCTGGAAGAACACGATGTTTCATTTTATAGATGTTACATTTATAGAAATCCCGTTGACAGTCATATCCTCACACCATGAACAGAACCAAACCTTTAGGTGGAAAACTTCCCAATTGTCACTGATCAACAAAACTTCAAGGATTCAGGTTCTTCTCCAGGAACTCTCCTTCATTAGGCAAAGTTCAGAATGCCTCAGCATCAGATACTCTACAATAGCAAAGTTTCACGCTAGTGAACTGAGATAATTGCAGATATGGGCATACAACACACAGAAAGGATTCTGAGGCATTGTTAAAAGTTGAACAAGTCTTAAATGACCTTAGCACTTCTGAAACTCATGTTCATATGAATTCAATTCAGGAAAGTATTCTGCCTGTTATTTCCTTAATATCTTCTAGTCGTTCTAGACTACCATGAACACTTTGTCCATAATAAACAAGTTTCTGTGTTAGAAATCAGAAGCCGAGAGAGTTATAAATGTTTCAGATAACAACCAATTTAATCATTCAAGGTCTCCAGGACCAAATTCTGACTAATATCAAGAGTAATCTTTTAAATACCTTTTCTAATGTACCATGAATATGGTAATAACAGCCATTCTCTAAGCACTTCCAGGCATAAGCAGTGCTGGAGAGGTAATGCATATACCATGCCATGCTCTAGAAGCAGCAATAGATTCACAACATAATGTCACTCACAATAATGGTATATCTATCTGGCAGCTTTAGTAATGTATGAACGAAAAAAGAAATGATGTTGAATTTCTGTATGTGCTGTCTGTAAGGCATTATGTAGAACAGTTTTATTTCAAAATAAAGTAATAAAAATTGTGTCACAGACTCACTCGAAAGGTCAAAATACTGCCATATACATCGATATTGAATAATTATCCTAATGCTCTTTCTTTTTTTAGAAAAAATGTGGATACATCATCTTTTCTAACACTTAAGGTTCACATTCACCTGCAGATGACATAATTTCTCTGGAACATTGTTTGACTTAAAAGACAGCAACATAATTTCTCTGGATCATTGTTTGAATTACAAGAAAATAATTCAAACTTTCACCTAGACTTAACCTTGCATGTTCATTTCCAATATTTGGATCCATTTTCAGGTTATTGAAATTTTTTTTTAACTTCATAAATACAGGCTTAAAATTTCCATGGGAGGCAGGTACCTCCTCATATTAGTACTTCAGGGATTTGTTTCTTAAAGTAGCAACAAAAAGAAACTATTGCAATAATTAAAGAAATCACAGAATGGTTTGAGTTGGAAAGAATCTTAAGGATCATCTAATTCCAACCTCCCTGCCATGAGTAGGGATACCTTGCACTAGACCCACGGTTGGTCAAAGCTCCCCTGCTACTTACACTTTGTTATTGTTGTTTTGCTTTGTCACAATTGCTTCACTGAAGCTCTAGAAGCTTGAAATTTAGCACACAATTATCAGGTTGTCAGGTATGTACCCTTTGCCATTCCTCTGGAAAACAGTACCAAAGCAGAATGTTTCTGCAGAAGACCCTGGCTAAGGTTCTGCCTCTGTAGATTGCCTACATAGAGCTTGTTTTATTCACCTTGCTCTTCTGCATATACCAAGAAAAAGACATGTTTCAGAAATAACTGCTCTGGCAGCCAACAGCTGGTACGAGTAAAGTACGCATCGTTAATCACATTGCTATGTTAATCACAGAAGCTGAGACCCTCATGGTCCCTCACCCAGGCTCTGCTGTGTGACTTGCCTTTCTCACATCAACCTGCATGCCCCATTGCCAGCAAAAAGTTTTTTAGCAATGTTTGCTTTCAGCAAACCCATGAGTATCTGTGCCAACACCAGCAGGAGTGGGAACTATATGAACACACATTCAGATAGAGTAGGAAAGCAAGAAGAATACTGATTTAGAACTGTTGTGGGACTGTACTCTCCTTCCATGTTTCTTATGCTTCCCCCTCTTGAAAACTGACTCAAGAAAGATGAAAGGGGGACTCAGAAATAAACGTAAGGGGTAGTGGAAGCAGTCTATAAGTAACAGTACTCCTAGACATAAAAGGGTCTGACTCTAAAGTAGAAATGGTTATTGGGGAGCATCAGTGTTTCCCACCTAGGCCAGTAGTTGTCAATCTCATAAGTTTCTCATTAGATCTTAGACTGGCCTAGATTTCCAAATGCATAATTTTGTGACCTTTGTTTAGAACACATACAAAAAAAAGTCACAAAACTAAGAATTGCAAATTTTAAGAGTCTGGGATTAAAATTGCCTGTCCAATTCTAACGGATGATGACTACTGATCTTAAGATTCAGTAGTCAATTCTCTGCAGATTTTTCCTGTCTCCATACACAGAGTAGGCCACATTCATGAAACATAACAATGACTGCATGCTGAGATATTTATTTACAGTGGAAGATGCTGATAAAAAACCTCTTACAAAACAGAGAAAACAGAGACATTACAGCAAGGTGAAGCTGAACTTTGTCCTGGAGAATTAAGTGCTGTATTTTATTTCAAAATTCCTGTGCAAGATTAAATCTTTTTTCTCCAGTGATACTTTGCATTACTGGCCATCATTTTGATGTTGCGTTTTGGTAAATAAACAAAATACAGGATTTATTGACAGAGAATTGGCAAATACCCATAGCTATCACTTAAGTGGCTCAAAGTTATTGCATTTTATTCAAAAAGGTAAATTACTTGTGGGGGAAGGAGAAGATTTTGTAATTTCAGATTATGATTCAAAATCAATGGATAGTTTGAATGATTTTTAATGCATCTTGTTCCATTTCTCCATCTGTCAGACACACATAATATTTCTTGCCTCTCCTGGACAGGAATTTTCAAGATGAATAAGGTTTCTGAAGAAAATCCTACCTGTTAATCCACTGGCAGTTCAATAGAGATGGTATAAAGTAAAATGTGACATGCCAGTAAAGAATGAATGATGACATATAATTATATTGAGTTCCAAATACCTCATACAACATTGTTCTTTTTACGAAGTCATGATTCCTGTAGAAAAAAAAAATGGTACTTGTGGATCTTTCTGCATGGGCATTCCTATGATAAAAGCCAGATTACTTGAAGTAATTTCTGATCTGCTAAAATATCTGAGCATTTGAATTATATATGCTAATACTTGACAATTCGTGTATGTATGAGCTTGTTAGAATTAAATGAAACACATACTTCTCTGTATTGGATGTTTTTTGTTTTTCTCTTTCTGGGTATTATTAATTCCTCTTCCCAGCAACTTCCATTGCTCTTTTCTGAACCCAAATCCATTTTATGAATAGCATTATGGCAGAATACTATAAAGAAAACAAGGGAACAACCCAGTTGCAATAAAAGTTTTGAGGTTAAAAAAGTTTTATGCTTCTCTAATTCACAGCATTGGTGAAAAGAGCTAAAAATCGCAATTACCTATTTTGGTATAAGTGATATTAAACCCCTTTGTCTATCTGATTTCAACAGTATGCCTTTCGATATTATTTCTCTTTACATTTCATCTGACCCCTTGTGTTTTTTTTGTTGTTATTTTAACCAGATACAAAATGTTTCCACATTTTGAATCAATGCCTGTACTCTTCACTCACTATTAATTTTATTAATTTGTTAATTTTATTAATTCTTTTTTTTTTTTTTTACCTCATACAGAACTGGATTGTGATTTCACAGGTGAGATATACATTTTAAAATGCTCCAAAAACACAGTAGTTAATAGTTTAAACTTCTACTCACATTTTCAACAAGATTCATGAGTTTTAAAAGAAAGGACTGTTAGACCTTGTGTGTCCCATCTGCCCGAAAACAAATTTTATTGTGAGAATTAAAAAAGCAGCAGAAATCTGGATCTTTTGCTGCTTAAAAATACCTACTACTGGATGGGTTCCAAGCTATCTGCAGCTGGAAAAGGGGCAGATATAGAAAAATGCTCCAAAATTAAATTATGTTCTACTTTCATTCATACAAAGAGGAAAAGTCAGCAGTTCAATATTCAGTAATGGAGCAATGAAAAGGATGTTCGTTTACTTTCTCAAAACCAGCATACACTGAACAGTCACCAGCTCTATGTTCTCTATGTATGTCAGTCTTAGAAATCAAATAAAGCATCAATCGTTAGCTCTTATCTGGGGAAATTTTAACATGTCCATAATGTTTACCATCTGCATACTGTAACTGTTTTCAATCTGAGTGCTCAACACATGTCTCAAAAAGCATGTGCAGATGCTTACGTAATTTCTCAGAGTTCCTTCCTGGAAAATACCATATAAATTGTGAGAATTTCTCTACAGAATCTGCTGAGAACATTAGCCAAGTTAATGTAGTTATATGATTTCTAAATGTCAAAAAGCTTTAAAATGAATTTTCATTTCCATTTTCAATATTTTTATAGTCTATGTATGTAGTGGGTATGTGTTCATATATACACAATCATAGACTAACACCTCCAAATTGATGAAAAAAATCAGAATAATTTTTATACCCTATATTGGTTACTGTTTTTTCAGGAAAACAAGGAAAATGCATTTAGAAAATACAGTGAAATCAGTAAGTATTTCACTGATATCAGATAAAAAGAATTTGTCTGTTTCACACTGGGCTTCAGGTGAAGAAACTAATAAATATCCATGCATATGCAAAACAGTTTATGCTACCTGTAACTTCAACAGATCCTCAAAAGGGTTTTATTTTTAAGTTCCTTGTTTTGGTCTACTTTTGGTTTACCGAAATACTCACTTCTGTAGTAAAAACCAGTATGGGTCATTCCTGAAATAACATTCTAAAATTTCAAGCCAAATACTTCAGTAAAATCATTCCTTACCCATGGAAGAGGTCTTACCATGCTCTTTCCCAATACACTAAGAATATTCAAAAGTTACTAATTTTAAACTTCAAATTTAGTGTGAAAATTTCTCCAAGTTTGTAGCATTGAATTGTCTAATAAAATGTTACTAGTGGCACAATAAGTACACCAAATACAGCAACTGACCAGTTAATGCAGTAAAAATTAGAGAACCTCTGAATGCAAAAAAATAACAAAACCTAATTTAATTTTTCTCACTTTAACTGGAGTAGGTTTAGAAGAAAATCAGGCTGAAAGAACAGAGTCAGTC
This sequence comes from Forpus xanthops, assembly GCA_032466535.1. Taxonomy (NCBI): domain Eukaryota; kingdom Metazoa; phylum Chordata; class Aves; order Psittaciformes; family Psittacidae; genus Forpus; species Forpus xanthops. The sequence goes on along the minus strand of JASSUY010014282.1, from coordinate 3,785 downwards.
TTGCAGAATTAGAGCTTGTGGAATCATGTGCAGCTATCCAAAAAAAGCTTAACATGTCACCATATGAAAGCAATCATACATAATACTGGTTCAAGTGTAAATAGTAGTTCAAGACACAAAGAAGGCAAAGACTTTTCTAGACTAGAGGATAATTAAGAAATGATTAATTTCCATGAGTCATTTCCAGTTGCGGTGTATCTCCCACTGCCCTGCATAAGCCTAGGCAAGAGTTTCCCCAAGGAACAATCCTTCTGGCTCAGTGGAACAAGATGCATGGTAGCCAGCGTGGAGCCAGTGCTGTGCAGCACACCACTGGCATACATAGCCCCATAAACACAATTGTTGAGATGCTTGCAACATAGTCTATGTCCAGCAGCAGCCTTGCCCATTCACCATCCTTTGGGTCCAAACACAGGACAAACCCATGAACTTTCCACACAACAGCAATAAAAAAAAAGTAACACCAAAAACCAGTCTGTAGAAAAAAGTTCTTGTCAAAGCATTTCTTTTATGTAGTGCAATATTGAAACAAAGTTTAAATAAAGACAGAGTAAAGCTTTTGAGGCAACGTCATAGGACTGACTGGCTGCCTGCTTGCCTGCCAGCTTTATGAATCTAAGCCTTTAAAAGCTCTCTTTTTTCTGATGATGATTTGATTCAATGTTTAAACAAAGCGTACCTGCCTGCTTAAAATCAACAAGAAGATTAGCAGTAAAGATGCTTTTGTGAGGAATATGAAAGAAGAAAGCTTATTTACAATAAAAGAAAGAGATAAACTGGAGGGTTAAGAGGTTAATTGAGTTTATCGAGGAACTAAAATTTAAGGCATACAGAAAACTGATGCTGAAGGAGCAAAAGCTAAGCTTGCCTGAAACAATAAACATCAAAATTATCATTGAATATCTATTTAACCTTGAAATTATTTTCCCATCATTTAACTGCATTTAATTGGCTATACTAAATTTGCCTTTATCTATGATATTGATCGTCTGTTTCTGGAAATGCTAACCATCTCCTCTGAGGAAGATAAAACCCCTAAGTAATGTCCTATAATTCCTACTAGATGCTAAGCTGCTGAAAAGCTATAAGGAGGCTAACTTTGGATATGAAGCTTATGATCAATCACCTGTATTCCTTCCAAGATGGATTTTTCTCTCCAGTAGAGTTGCACTGCCATAAACTATCAGATGGATGGTTCTATGCATAGCTTAAGTTCGTATGTTCTGTTCTTAGAAACCTTCAAGTCTGTTAACCTGAGGCTAAGGAATAAACCTGAAATGCATTACTTTATTTTTCAGGCAGCCATTATCTTTGAACTTCACAATATTTGAACTTCTCCATTCAGCTCCTGTGTATTAACATACCTTGCTGTCATGGTTTAAGGCCCTCATGCAGTTCTGCTCACTCACTCCTCCCACCTTCTTCCCCCCCACTCTAGGGGGGGAGGAAATGGGGAGGGGGAGGAGAACGGAAAGAATGCAACTCCCACAGGTTGAGATAAGAACCTTTCAGTAACCAAGGTATAACACAAATCACTACTGCTACTACCAGTAATAATAATAACAAGGCAAATACAAGGAAAGAATACAACAGCTCACTAATTTCCACCCAGCCTAACCAAGCAGTACCGCCCATCACCTGATACCAAGTCCGACCACGCAGTGTTCCACCCTCACCCTTCTGGGTCTCTGCTCTCCATTTTCCATCCTGGACATGACGTGCTGTGGTATGGAATACCCCTTGGTCAGTTTGAGTCACGTGCCCTCTCTCTGCTTCCTCTTGGCTTCCTCCTGGCTTCCCCTCCTCCCTGGCAGAGCATGAAACTCAGAAAGTCCTTGGCCAGCCTGAACATTTTAAGCCATAGCTATAAACACTGGTGTTATCAGCACTGTTCCCAAGCAGAAAACCAAAAACACAGTGCTGAACCAGCTACTACAAAAAAAGAGAAAAATGACTGCTGCTGCTTAACCCATGATGCACAACATCATCAACTAATCCCTGGTAGAAATAATTTAGAAGTTTTATACATTTCCACACACAGTTAGAGTACATATAGTAACTGTTATGTAGGCAGTTCTTAACAAATGAACTGTGTATCCCTACACTGGAGGGAGGAGATTGGATGCTGTGTGCCTTTGTTATTAACAGCTGAAAAAAAGAGCTATTGTTATTTTGCTTGATGAGTTGTGTCTGATTCCACTTCTTCTCACACAAGCTGCCAAAATTAAATCATCAAGTCTCACAACCTGCTAGCAGAAACAAATAGGCAATAGCTTTTTACCACAGTACAGGCTTCTCTCACTGCCCTATATCTCCAAGCAATACTGTTTCCCTCATAAGACAGGGAACAATCAGTTTACAGAAATTTATCTTTGAAGGATGTTCAGATTTTGTTGGTAGATTCAAAGGATGTAAAAGCTGATCTTGCATAATAGTTTGGCAGCAACAGCTCGGAAACTGAACAGAAACTTACTTGCTTTCCATGCAGTAAATAGGCTTATTTGAAGATGGTGTTTACACAAAAGAATATACTGCCAGCTTTAGGAATTTCTCTTTTTTTTTTTTTTTTTTTGTCTAGTTACAGTCTATTCAGAACAGTATTTTATCATTCAGTTAATTGAATGAATTTTTTTTCAGAATCCACAAACACTTCAATAAACAGGATACTTTGTATTTAGGGTGAATCCTACTGAAGTGTTTCAGAAATCGCTACTGAGATGGGAGAAAAAGTAGAGAAAGATGTAGTTTTTAGAGAAAAGCTTCTAAATCAGTGGCAGCATGACCCAATTTTAACAGGAAATGGCTGTCACACAAGCTCAGTTTCTGGCCTATACAGAACTAGTAGGTGGTCCAGCTATACTACATCAGATGTACAGATCACTGTAACAGTTGTGTTTCTTCTAATACAAAAAGAACATAACCAAATTATATGATACATATGAAATGTGTAATAAATATATTTAAAAACCTTCTGAAAAAAAGCTTCTGACAAAATCCTCTTGTGTGCATAAAAGAACAGATCACAAGAAAAATGACTGCTGCTCCTGAACCCATGACAGCTACTCTACAAAAGTACAAACCTTCACAGGACGTGGTGCACCTTGTGAGTACAGACCAAGCAGACCAGGGTGGACAACAGTCTATAGTACTGAAATCCCCATTGGTGTGTGTGTTACTTTTCCATGGGCAAATTTTCCTGTGTGTTGATTTTGAAAGAACTGTAAATACCATCTAAAGAGTAGAAAGCAATTATATGTTGGCTAATTAAAATAAGACAGCTAAGGTTAATAAGTTAGGATAAGCACTAGTATGGTGGCCTCCACTACTGACATCCCATGAGTCTTTGATGATTTTTTTTTTATCTGTTCAAACTTTTCTTATTTAACATACTTTAACCCATGTGTTGACTCTCATCTCAATGAGTTTCACATGAGTTTCTGAGCTTAACCAAATGAACCTGCTGTACCAGGTGTATTCTTCACACAGAGTTGGCCCAACTAGTGTTATTCAGCATGGATTTGGCCACTGTTTCAGAAACAGACAGCTCTGGATGTTGCTGCACAGGGCAAGTTGGCAAGGGAGATGTGAAACTTTCATTAGACAGGATCACCAGAGCAACAGGATGATCTAACTACCTTTTATAACATTCTGAATACAAAGACCTTCCAAAACAAAAAATAATTTAAAAAAAAACCCAAAACATAGAATCATAGAATCATAGAATAGTTAGGGTTGGAAAAGACCTTAAGATCATCTAGTTCCAAGCCCCCTGCTATGGGCAGGGA
>JASSUY010014281.1:0-10636 GCA_032466535.1 Forpus xanthops | reverse complement strand
TTCCAGATGACTGGAAAAAGGGAAATATAACCCCCATTTTCAAGAAGGGGAAAATGGATGACCCGGGGAACTACAGACCAGTCAGTCTCACCTCTGTGCCTGGTAAAATCTTGGAGCAGATTGGAGCAGATTGTCCTGGAAGGCATGCTAAGGCACATGAAAAACAGTGAGGTGCTTGGTGACAGCCGGCGTGGCTTCGCTAAGGGGAAGTCCTGCCTGACCAATCTGGTGGCCTTCTATGATGGGGTAGAGACAGGGACTCTTCATTAGGGACTGTAGTGATAGGACAAGGGGTGACAGGTTTTAACATAAGGAGGGCAAGTTTAGATATCTAAGGAAGAAATTCTTCGCTGTGAGGGTGATGTGGCACTGGAATCTATAGCTCAGGGAAGTTGTGAATGCTCCATCCCTGGTGTTGCTCAAGGCTGGGTTGGGCAGAGCCTTGGGTGACATGGTTTAGTGTGAGGTGTCCCTGCCCATGGCAGGGGGTTGGAACTTGATGATCTTAGGGTCCTTTCCGACCCTAACTGTTCTGTGATTCTATGCTGTCACGTTGCTATGCATTCTCTTGTTCTGATCCATGGTAACTTGAGTAGCAGTCTCTAAATTAATTCCTTGTTGGGATCTCCTGGTGAGCTTCCTACACTGAGAAAGCTGTTTATTTCCTACCATTTTGTCTCCTATCTTTTATGGTATTTCTTAGTATGTATTTAATTCTGTGAAGACTTAACCTTGGGCTTCATAGAAGCATCGTTCCTTTTAAGCATCTTTTGTGGATCTTCTCCAATTTCAGTAGACTACATGAAGAGGTTCTTTACCTCCTTGAATCTGGATATATTTCTGAGGCATAACTTCTATTTGCAAAGATATTTTTACCCTCTTCCAGATATATTTTACTTTGTGTTCCAGTTCTCCTCTTTGTTACGGTAGTACTGATGTGAATTTCGGTAGTTAGATCTCTAAATTATCTGTAGAACATTAGTGATTTTCATAATGTGCTTTACCTCCAGTTCTCTGGTATTGAGATGATTTTAAGGGGAGAAAATGTTGTTATAAAGTGCAACTTAAAACAAATAAACCAAGCAAACCTTTTTCTGTCCTAAGGTGGAGAAACAGAGAAGACTTGAGAGAATAAAGCAAAAACAATCTCAGCTACAAGAACTCATTCTACAGGTACAGTCAAGGTACTCTTGTCTATAGGGCAAGGTAACTTACCTATTTTTCCCGTTGCTTTATCCCTGTGAGGTTTGTGAAATTTCTACGAGGTGAATTTCAGGATAAGGCATATGAAGTTTTAATTTTGCACTGTAGTTTAGCTGTTGGGAAGCCAGCAACTTTCCATGAGTTACGATAAATTACGTTGCAGTTTAAAGTATGTTCAAACAGGATTTATGCTTCAGGATTATAATTCATATTCTGCTCTCTGAATTTTCCAGTTCAGTTTCTGTATCTAGAATCTTTACATGTGCTAGAGTCCATAGGTAAAATTACATGACTGTAGAGGCCATGTCTCATAATTCTCTTGAGTCTTACCTTTCTGGGACATGACTGCTTGTGCTGTGTAAGTAGCTTCACCGCTGTAAAACAGCTGCTGAGCTCCTTGCCCCTCGTACACTGTGATAGGAATGAGAATCTCAAGGAGAGTATGCAGAAAGAAAGTACAGACAGCTGTGAGACAGCAGTCTTAACAGCCATCTCTTTTTTTTTATCAGCCTCTGTTGGGGCTTTGGATTTTGTTTTTAATTTGTGTTTATTTAATTTGATCCATGACTAGAAAAATACTTTTTCTTAGTTTGATGCCTTAATAAAAGATATGTTCTTGAGTTTCAATTATTAATTTTTAGGTTTTAGTTCCTACAATTGCCAGTCTTTAAACTATGAATATTCCATTCTGAAAAGCAGTTTTGTTAAGATCTGAGAGTAAAGTCACTAACCTTAAATGAGTAATTTGAAAACCTAGCATCAGATATTCAAATTCCAAATGTTAACTGGGTTTTAGCTTATAATTTCAGGAAAAAGACATTTGCCTGTTCTTGTGGAGTACAGGAGCTAATAGGGAATGGTGAACAGCGAAGTAGGTTGCTGTATGAAAATTCTTTATCCTAGTCATGGTTATTTTTTTATTCTATGAAGGATTTGTCCAAGAAACTGTCCTGGTATAGTTATTAGAACATGCATTTTTATTTTCAGTGAAATAGTACTGTGTTACATTTTTCAATACTCTCATTTGTCTCATGCAGGAATATGGTGATCATTCTGTCCTTTTCTGCATTTACTTGCTGCAGCTGTTTTGTGCAGCTTGCTGGTATTCTTTATCTGAAGGATTTTGTTGTTAACAGGATCTTAAAGGTATAACTCATACTTTCTATATCACTGTTGCTTTCTCTAGCAAATTGCCTTCAAGAACCTTGTTCAGCGAAACCGTCAAGCAGAACAACAGGCAAATCGACCGCCACCTTCCAATTCTGTCATCCATTTGCCATTTATCATTGTGAACACCAGCAAGAAGACAGTGATTGACTGCAGTATTTCAAATGACAAGTGAGTTAACAAAGATTTCTCTCAGGTTTTTGGTATAGCTGTGAGTTTTACATCCATGCTCAAGCATTCATCTAGATTTGTTAAAGATTCAATACAAATAAATTTACTTGTGCGTCTTGTAGCTGAGAACATGCAATTTCAGGCAGTTTTATAAAGCTTTTTAATAAACAGAATAATTGCATTCGTAGAATCATAGAATAGTTAGAGTTGGAAAGGACCTTAAAATCATCTAGTTCCAACCCCCCTGCTATGGGCCAGGAAGCCTCATACTAGACCATGTTGCCCGAAGTTCTGTACAACCTGGCCTTGAGCACTGCCAGGGATAGAGCATTCACAAATTCCCTGAGCAGCCCATTCCAGTGCCTCACCACCCTCACAGTAAAGAATTTCTTCCTTATATGCAATCTGAACTTCCCTTAAGTTTGAACCCATTACACCCTGTCCTATCGCTGCAATCTCCGATGAAGAGTCTCTTTCTGGCATCCTTGTAGGCCCCCTTCAGGTACTGGAATGCTGCTGTGAGGTCTCCATGCAGCCTTCTCTTCTCCAGGCTGAACAGACCCGACTTTCTTAGCCTGTCTTCATATTTAATAACTTTTTTTAAGACACACTATGGATACACATTAGAAGCAAAGTAAGGCAGCTGTGGTGAAGCTTTATATCATGCATACACCAGGGAGTGTTTTCCCCTGACTTCAACCCAGCAAAATGCAGCTAGTAGAATTGAAAATGGATTTTGTTTTCAGAACTCCTGCCCTTTGCTTCTGGTTCAAAAAGCTACCTTTTTTCATTTGCTAAATCTGAATGTAGCAGTGTATTCTTGCAATATTATCTTACGAGAAAACCATAAAAACAGAAAAAAAAAAAGCTCCCATTTCTTTTCCTACTCTGTAAAGAAAAACATCAGGCATGCAAGATGTTTAATTAAAACTCTGTATCTCTTAAACATGTTAAAGATTTATAGTGTATATAATGATGGGTTTAGTTACTTGCTACCAAATACCTGTATCTTCAAAAATTTGATTGCTTAATGTGCTGTATTGCTAACACTGTGTGTTGAGCTTTTGAAATGCTGCAATTCCTGAACCTAGAAAGTTACTTAGTCATTGATGTTAATTGAGATATTTTTTTCTCTCCAGATTTGAGTATCTATTTAATTTTGACAATACTTTTGAAATTCATGATGATGTAGAAGTACTAAAACGAATGGGAATGGCTTGTGGGCTAGAATCTGGAAGCTGTTCAGCAGAGGACCTAAACATTGCAAGGAGTTTGGTTCCTAAAGCTCTGGAACCATATGTGACAGGTCAGTTACTCCAAGGAAGAGTTGTTTTGTTAATATGAGACTCAAAAAGCAATGTGAAAATATCTGAGATCAGTTAATTTCCACTGGTTTGTGATAAAGATTTCTAACAAATTCTCAAATAAATATACTTTTTAGCATACCTTAGGGAACAAATAACAGAGATTCATAGAGAACGGGCTGTTGCATTTCACAGAACCATGTTTTGTATTATACTACACAAGTAGATCTTGGCGTTGTGCAATTCATTTAAAAGAACATTTAGAGTTGATGCACCTGCAAAGACAAGGGGTATAGTAAGTGCAAATGTAATCACAGAATAGTTAGGGTTGGAAAGGACCGTAAGATTATCTAGTTCCAACTCGCCTGCCATGGGCAGGTACACCTCCCACTAAACCATGCCACCCGAAGCTCTGGTCATGGCATCATTTTATATTACTTTATTGTTTTCATTATATAAGCAATACTGGTGGCTTCTGATTTGCTCACTTCAAAATTAAATGTTGGGGTGTTTTTAATGTACTTTGAAATTTTTGCTGTTGCACTAGCTCCTTGTTTTTTAATTATGCTATTTTGGGTATAGTACATCATTATGTTCTGTTGGCTTGGTTGCAAGTCTTCTTTCTGGACTTTAAAAGGATTAAGCATTTCCCTGAATTACATGAGTGTTTTGAAGTAGTCTTGAAATATTTATTGTTTGTTTTACAGAAATGGCTCAGGGATCAATCAGCAGTGTATATGTCACATCTTCATCAGGTTCTGCATCAAATGGCACAAGATTTTCAGCCAGGTGGGATGAAATTATCAACTAGTTTTTAAAATCTGCGATTATCAAATAAACCTAAGTAGGGGTTAAATACTTGATGAAAAAAGTTTTGATTAAATGTAGTGTAGGTATGTGTTTAAGTTTATTCTCAGGCATCACTTTTACTTGAGTAGTAGTAGTTCTTACTAGTATCATTAAAGAAACCTTTTCCTATATAGTGGAAAAGAAATTGATTAGACTGGTGTTAATCTTGAATGTATTATTTTTTGTTGAGTTTTGAATTTGTGACAAGAAAATAGATACTTCTCTAAAGATACAGTCTGGCCAAGGTTCTCCATTGTTCATTAGTGTCTGACTTAAAAAAGGATTCTTGGGTTTGGGGTTTTTAACATTTTTCAGAAGCTGGTAGAGTGATAAACTGCAACTTGTGTTTAGCTTTTTGTGGATGTTCTGTAATTTCTGAACTTAAATATTATTTTTGTCTTGCTATATAAGACACTTTTCCTTAGGTAGTCACTACTGGATAGGTTCTTGGTGTTGCACTTCTCAACAAGTTGTCCTTGTTTATAAGCCAGCCGTACTAAGTTGTAAAATGAGTTAAATGTCATATTTTTTCTCTCTGGAGCTTTCTCTTCTCTAAGCTGAACCAGCCCAGCTCTCTCAGCCTGTCTCCGTAGGAGAGGTGTTACAACCCTTTGATCATCTTCATGTCCATTTTCTAGACCTGCTCTACCAAGACAGTATGTGTCTTGTGGTGGGGGCCCCAGAGCTGGATGCAGTGCTCATGAGAATGGAGTAGAGGAGGAGAATCACCTCCCTGAACTTGCTGGCCATGCTCTTTTTAATGCAGCCGAGGATGCAGTTGGCTTTCTGGGCTGTAGGTGCATGTTGGCAGATCCTTTCTAGTTTTTCATCCACCAGTATCTCCTAAGTCCTTCTACAGGGCTGCTCTCAATCCATTTATCCCCCAGTCAGTACTGATACTGGGGATTATCCTGACCCAGGAGTAGGACCTTGCTCTTGGCGTTGTTGGATTTCATGAGGTTCCTGTGGGCCCACTCCTTCCCTCAAGTTTATCAGCAGCACCACTCTGTGTCATCTGCAAACTTGCTGAGGGTGTGCTCAGTACCACTGCTAGTCATTAATGATGATACTAAATACTGCTGGTGCCAGTATGGACTCCTGTGGGACAGCACTCATTACTGGTTTCCATTTGGGCAGGGAACTGTTGACTAAAACTCTTTGGTGATCCTGCAGATTTCTTATCCATCAAACAGTCCATCTGCCAAACTCTTTATTTCTCCAGTTGAGAGGTGAGAATGTTGTGAGGGACTGTTATCAAAGACCTTCCAGAAGCCTGGGTAGATTACTTCTTCCCTTGTTCATTGGTGCATTTACTCCATCATAGAAGGCACATTTTGGCCTTCCTGTAGTCCCGTAATCACATCCCTGTCTCTCATACGTATGTCAGCATAACTTCCAGAAAGACCTGTTCCATGATTTTAGTGGACACTGAGGTGAGCCTGGAAAGGAGAGAGCAAGTTCTAGATTACTTTGCCTCTTTCCACAACAATAAGTGTTTTATATCAGAACCACTGGCAGGCTCTGCCTTGTAAATTATTTGGGAAATTGCAATATTATCAAAACTCTTAAGGAAGTCCTAATTTTTAGGCTGTTTAATCCATTTGTGCTTAAAGGCAAAAATCCTATATCGATGGGATTTCTTTAGACAAGGATTACAGCTTTATTCTTGTTCTCTAAAAATAATCTGGCAGCATTTTCTCTCCCATCTGCCTTCTGTCAGAGTTGGAAGGAGGTCTTTCTAAGGATATACTATCTGGATTACTTTAAAAGGATAATAGTTACATTTCTGAAAGCATTTTTCTAATCAAGCAGCTTTCTGTGGATAACAGGTTTACATAACTGCAGGGAAAAAATAAATAAAGAAGTAACTTGAAACAGTGAGGAATTTGTCCTGTTTTATGCTAGGGAACTGAAGCTGAGTGAGAATATTGTCCAAATATCTTTAGAGAAACAGAACTTATACAATATATGAAATCTCCTGTTCTTACTGAGGCTCCTTCTGTGTTAATGTACCTCAAGTTGGTGAAAAAGAGCCCATGTATTTTTAAGACTTTGAAATTTGAATAGGCCAATACTAGCTAAGAGACCAGTAGGAATATGGAAGCTGACTGTGGTTCATTATCTTGCTGAGAAGCACAAGAACTCCTTCAGCCTCTGTTTCTTAGGAGGCTGGAAAAGGGGGGTGACAAATTATATTTAATTATAGTACATGTATAAATATTCATAGAAATAGGAAATTACAAGATATGTAGCTTTTCTGGTACCAAAAATTGACAAAAGAAAGCTGCAGAAGACTGAAGATGTTGCTACCAATGCCTTCATTCCAGTTTCTTTGTCTTGCCAAAGAGCTGTTTATGAAATTCAGTTCCACTTTTATCCAGAAGAGGGAGACAGATTTTGGGTTTGTACTGTCCAAGTTCATAGGAACACAAGCATAATTTTTTTCTTTGTTTTTGATGCTGCTTCTGCAGATAGTTATGGAGAATATGTTACTGACCACAACTAAACAGATATCTTCCTTCTGAGTAAGTGTGCAGAGCAGTAGAAACTCTTGAAAGTGTCTCACTGGACATAACATTTTCCTTGTGAGCTTTTGGGGCAGTTTCACTCTGTGTATTGACGGACCATTGAATTGGCTCCATGCAACAGTGTGCATAACAGATTATGTACATCAGCTGGATTGAAAAATGACTAGCAAACATATTCTTGAAAGCAGTTTAAAAATGTCTTTCAAGTTGGAGATACTGTTTCTGTGAATTTTAGAAAAACATTTTGTCAAGAATTTGTGACCACGCTTGATAAAAAAGATTGGCAAAGTAACAAGTAATACTGGAGGCAGGAATGTTACTCATCTAGGAACAAGATATTTCAGACAATATTTACAGTGCGTGTGTGTATTTCAGTGGAAAAAGATCACATTCAAGTAAGAAAATAAGTACTTTCCAGATCTACTTGCTGATCCAGGAGATAAATTTTCAGTGTAGGTGAATCTTCAGTGTACATAGACGTCTACAAGAGGGAAAAATACAAGATGTCGACAAAGTAGCTTTTTTTTTTTCCCACTTGGAGAGTGTTGGTTTTGGGGACTTTTTTGGGTTCTGAGGTTGGTGGGTTGTTTTTTTTTTTGTTTTGGTTCAATTTTTTTGTCGTCGTACAGTGTGGGTTTTTTTTTTTAACTAGGAAAGTATGAGAAGAAAACCATTTAAAGTTAAAAATACAGCACATGTAGCAATGATAGTTTGCCATGTAATAACAAAATATTAAGGAGGAGCTATTAATACCCAATTTTTCAAGTCTTTTGAGTCAAGATCAGTGCTTAAAGACAGGATTCACTTGTGATGCAAGTGTCTAGTTCTACTTAAAAATAGTAAAGGGCTTAGACAATTCTGTAGCTTTAACACTAAATGTCCTTTAGAAGTCATCTGGAAAACATACTTCTAAGGCACCTGTGAAAGGATTTAATCTTTATATTGAGCCTAAAGGAAGAAACACTACAAGAACCACTTCAAAATTACTTAAACTGTTTCTGCTTTTGAGAAATAACTTAGTCATTTTCAATACGGTTTATAAAATATCCGTGGCACATTCATTAAAGGAAGAGAGTAGATGCATGATTATATTTCAGAGCACAGTAAACTAGGAAAAATCATTAAGCAATGCCAATTTGCCTATGTTGGTTTTTGTTTCTTTTTCCTTCAGTGACTTTTCCAATGGCGCAGACGGGATGTTGGCTACAAGTTCTAACGGATCTCAGTACAGTGGCTCCAGAGTTGAAACACCAGTTTCGTATGTTGGGGATGACGATGATGACGATGACGATTTTAATGAAAATGATGATGACGACTGATGCCCTTTGCTTGTAGACTATTTTTTGTTAAAATTCAGCAAGCTTCAGGAATAAATTGTTCTAGGGAGAAGTGTCTCAAATAACTTTGCCCCATCCCTCAAGGAGAATATTGGTAAGCAGTTCTAAGTTTAGAAATTGCACCTCTGATAAGCAAACAAGGATTGTTTTATGTAGGATATTTTTAAATGTGGTGTGGACGTGTGTTTTTGATACCAGTGTGTTAATGCAGAGCCTTTATTTACTCTTGTTTTAGGGGGTTTTGGTTTGTTGGTTGTTTTTTGTTTGTTTTGGATTTGCCTCTTTTTTTTTTTTTTTTTTTTTTACTTTAAGGAAAACGGATTTTGCCCAAAATTTTCTTGAAAAGTTTGCTAAAGAAAATTTAGACAAAACATTGAAAAAAAAAATGATAACCTTCTGTGGAAAATGAGTACACTGAATGGCAATTTATTTGGAGTGTATTTTGATGATGCCACTTTTGGAGGAATAGTGAGCTAATATAGTAGTGTTTTTTTGTTAATCATGCAGTGTCCAAAGAACCAAACAAGAAAGATACGTCGTACTTTTTTACATGTTAAATTCCAGAAATGTTGTTGTGAACTTATTTTCCCTTAAATTATATCTAACATGATGATTCCATCAAGTTTATATGCTTTTCACTGTATGTCGGGACATATGAATAACAAAGTTTTTGGCAAATGTTTACTGCCAGTTGGTGCAGCTATATAAAATGTCTTGAAGGTTTGGAATGATTTATTGCTTATGGTAAAATTTGCCTGATTTCTTACAGGCAGACTTTGGAAACTTTTTATTATATAGTTGTTTACATACTTATAAGTCTATCATATAAAGACATGTACTGAAACAAATGTTTGTATTTGTTTCATAAGCATCTTCCTGTAATCTATTATAAAGTTGAAATTAAATATAGAGAATGTTTTAAGTTTTTTAACTCAAAAATTGTCAATCATTTTTAATAGTTCATTTTTATAAAAGGAATTTCAGGGCAGGTGGTAGTCTTTTTGGATTTATTCACAAACAATTAACTGCACAAATACTGTCAGCTGCCTATTCTAAGACAGTAGTCTTTTTATTGAAACACAAATAAACTTTTCTGTAATATTTTATGGAATATAAAGAGACTATAATTGTTTGACTTGTTTAACCTTGGCACTGTTAGTTTTTATTAATAAAACGCGCATGGGCATTTTTAACAAGCTCTGTGGTTTTTCTACTTTTAGGGTCATTTTAGAACATTTCACCTCCTCTTTTTTTTTTACCATATTGATTCGTGTTTGCTTTTCAGATTTATTCAGTACCAACTGAACTTGTTCATTATCTCTTTTAGGTTCCCTTTTCTTGATCATTATAATTTTATGTGGTGTCCCTGTGACAGCCATATTTTGGTCTGTTGACATGGCAACTACATGCTTTGGACCACTAAAGTAACCAGTCATATAAAGCAAGGAATAAGACATGGTAGAAACAACAATCCTGCTACAGAGCATAATAAGAAAAATCCCAATTTTTTCCACCAGATTTACCCAAATATATTATCCCACCATGTTCCATCTAATACAGAATCCCATTTCTGTACAGGAACACGTGCTATTCTCTTGATATCCTTGGCTATTTCCATCACCATTTTACCACTGTTGTCAATCTGTATACAACATTCTGAAGAGCTGAACTTTCCACATATTCCTCCTTCTTCTGCCAATAAGTAGTCTAATGCTAAACAGTTTTGATGTACAGCTGCTCTGGTTTGTGATTGTTGGTTTGTGATTAATTAATTTAAGGGCTCAAGCTGTTTTATTAGTTACTATGACTGCTTGTAATCGAATAATTCTGTTTAACATATAAATAGGGGTTCTATATTCCCAGCTACCATCTTGGGCCCATGTACCTCAATGATTCTCTCAGGTGGCCATGCATCTTCCCCCATTTTTAGGTCCCACCTATTAGATCCTGGTTTTGTACATTCTTTCCCAGTTATTGCTGATGTTAGTATCCAACCTTCAGGTTGGTGTTCCTCTTTTGAAATCTCAGTATGATTCCACTTGAGGAGTTCTGTAATCCCTAAACTCTCTTCTTTCCA
>JASSUY010014280.1:0-29767 GCA_032466535.1 Forpus xanthops | reverse complement strand
CCCTGGCAGGGGGGTTGGAACTAGATGATCTTAAGGTCCTTTCCAACCCTAACTGTTCTATGATTCTATGATTCTATTCTATTTCTGAGTTACAGGGCTTTTCTGGACTAATTTTTTTTTTTCTCCAGTTCCTGGTGATCCATACATGAGTGGACATGGCATTAGCAGTTTCACAGTTTCTGGTTTGCTCCATTGGATGCACAGTAATGGCACAAGGGACAGCATGTTGTGATCACAATAGAGGAAGTTGCTTGAACATGTTTCCAGTTCAGCACTTCACCTGTAGCATTCTCAAGACTCTGGCCTGATCCTGCAATTTAATTTAGGTAGCCTTCTTAAAGCTAGTTAACAGATTTTCAGTTAAACATATGCTTCAGTAAACATATCTTAAGTGAAAGTAATTAGCACTGTGAAGAAAATGAATCATAAATCATAAACAGCTAAACTTGTATCTAATGCTGTCAAAAGCAGCTTTTGGCATTCTCTTCACTGCTGCAGTAATTCTGACTCATGTGGGTAAACCCAAACAAAAGGTCAAAGATGATTTGGAGCTGTGGTTTCACTTACTCTTTCCATTATAGTGGCTGCTGCATGCAGAGCGTGAGCCCTCTGGATAGATAAGAATCAGAAGAAAGTATAAAAATATAAAAAAAAAGAAGAAAAAGCCATAAAGCTGTCAGGAAAGGAATAAATCAGAAACTGCATAAGTAATTTTTAAAAAATTTCCATTATGATTGAAATGGCTTAAAGCACTTGACATTTAAAATTTGACTTTATATGGGAAAAGATAAATCTTAGAACTTTTGTTTTTTCGATGGTTTTGTGCTAGCAAAAATCAGACCTTCTGCAGCCTAATTAGGTATGATCAAGATAAGATGCCTTCTTTACACAGAGCCTTTTGAAGGGAATTTACCTTCATGGCAATTGCAGCTGAACTGCTTGGAGGATTTGTGTCCCAGAGTGACCAAACCTGCAGATTTTTGTTTTTTGAGACATTAAAGAGAGAAGAGCCATTACAAAGCCCAGCAAGTTGTTCTGTCACTTGATAAAGGATCTTCTACAGAAATTCGTGCTGCCTTTGTGACCACGGCTAGCCCTGGGCTCCTGGACACAGAGGAGCTGGGCTCACTAGCTCTCGGTGGGTGCACCTACTGGGTGTAGGAAGGAAGGGATGGATTAAGGCCATACACGTGCTTTATACTATTTGCAGCCACTCTTACAGCCTGGGGTTGGAAAGAGAAGCTAGGTCAGGCTTTCTTCTTTGCCTGACGTCGAACATACGATTTTCAGCCTCTTCATATCTTCCCTACAAGTTGTTAGTTTACTTGAGTTTAGTGGGGGAAATCCAGCACGCTGATTAGCATCTGCAGTGTTCAGGAGGTATTTGACTGGAAAAAAAAAAAGCCATCTTGCCATCAGAAATAGGTTACATTTCCCTACTGCTTAATCAGAGTATAATATGATTAAAGTTATTTAGCAAAATTCTCCTCCCTACAACTTTAAAATAGATCTCTCTTCTTGCCAAAGAGTGCAAACTCCGAACAACTGTCTAACCCCCAAATAATGCCCATAAAGAATGATATCTTTTTTTATTGACACTAATTATAGATACATTATGTCCTTCTTATTACTTTTGGAGCCTGCAGCAGCCTTAATAAAACTGTGATTTCAGCTGAGCTCTGTCATAAGGGAAAGCAGTCTATTGTTATTCTGGTTGAATGGCTGCACCAGGGGATCATGCTTTTATGTGAAAAGAGTACTATTTCACCAGCCTCTGAAACAGAGTCACCTTTGATCTGGGGAGACAGTACCCCTATGGGCAACCGATGACAAGATAATAGTGGAGAAAGGAGCACTGGGAAAAGGACACTGGGGCAAAATTCTACTCTTTCAGGAGATCTTTCATCTCCCTGCAAAGCAGCCAGGTTCCAGGTTCTTTGGATCTTCTTTCAGAGACTGCTCAGCCTGCCAGCTGCAATGAATTCAGTGGGTGTTTCTGAGAGATGAAAGGGGTAATGTTTTCCTTCAAGGGTTCAAACTCATAGGCTGAGGCATCAATGCCTAGTGCTTGGACTCCAACGACATTTGTTTTGTTAGGAGAAAAGCTTGGTCTTGGCTGAACAAATAAGAAAAAAAGAATGGAGGATATTTGGAAGTGCTTTGCAGCACTCTGTAGCAGACAAACGGTTAGACTGGGAGTCAGCCAGCCTGGACATGAGCTCCAACCCTGCTGAATGATCCTCTGTGCCACCTTAGTCAAGCCTTTCATCTTGTTCACATTGCTGTCCCTAGCCCTCCTTGCTAAGCTGCCAAGGGACGTGCAGCAAAAGGGAGCTACGTAGGAATGATGTATTATTGCTGTTTAATCATGGGCCAGATTTTGAGCCATACTTTCTATCAGCATCTGTGAAGCATTCACTATGAGGACACTCACCAAATGCATCTCTAAGCTGCTGGGAAGAACATATTACTGAGATATTTGCTATTCTGCCTTGTATTATAAAATATTTCTCTCAGTGGTACTGTCATGTGTGCTGACATGAAGAATGTCATTCTCCATTTTAGGCATTCACTGTATTTATATTTTATATTGTTGATTTTTAAAAACTTTTTTTGTACCTATAATGAGAAATAAATTAAATAAAGGGCTCATGTTAGGGAAGATGGTGCTGTGGCTGCTTAGCATTTTAGGAAAGTTGGAGGAAAAAAGATATTGAACCAATTGCTATGGTTGCTTTGATGTGATCGCAGCAGTTGCTATAATATGGATTGTCAAACTAGAGATGAGCTTATGAAAGGGTATAAATGTGTTTTTTTATTGGACAAAGTAACAGTCCAAAAAAGGTAGTTTCAAAGAGAAGAAGCTCTTTAATTACAGCCTTCAGGGGCATTGTTTGATCACTGTAAATAGGCTCCTTTATTGTGGTTTCTTCTAAAATGTTTGGGGTTGTTTTTGCATTATGTTGCATACATGTTTCTCAAATCAAAAAGGTTACTTGATTTACATTTTCAGCAACTTGCACTTTCTTCGTGGCTTGAGTGAGACAAACACAGTTACTGTTGGGCAACAACAAATAAGGTCCATTTAAATTTTATTTTTCCTATAATGTTCATGTGGGTCCACATCACATAGCTGAAATAAAATCTTTCATGTTCACATTGTTTATTTTCACAGTGTTTTAAGACTAATTATCATGGCTTTTAAAGGAAAAACAATTTTTATTGTCCCTTTTGAAAGCCATGCAGTTTCCCTCCCTCCCTTTTATCAGCACAAATATTTGCTGCAAATGCCTAGATGACAAATTACACAGGTAACATTTTTCTTGTCTGAATGTAATCTTCATTGTACTATTCCAGGCAAACCGCCAAGGAAAGGCTAAAATCAGGGCTAAGGCAATCTGGTTGCAGACAAATATGTAATTACAATCAATACTGTATGTGCAATTGGACCCCCCAAAATGAATCTATTCTTGTATGGATGGCAGAGTTTCATTTTATTTATTTTTTTTTAACCTGGTGTCATTAAAAATGAGGTTTCTGCAGTCAGTCTAGGTCTGTTAACCATCTTCCTCCCGACATCTCACCCTCATGATCTTTCAGCCTCTTAGTCTGTTTTAAATGAAGCTCATAAATGTGGAGGTACTTAAAGGCCCACAAGTTGCCCATGAATATGATCACCTAGGTAGATTTCTACATACATATACACGCATTTATCTGTCTATACTCTCAAATATGTGTTGTACTAGTGATAAGCTATTGAAGGTTGGCCTCTGATTTCATTAACTGAATGGAAAATATGGTGGCATACCTCCATCACTCAGTGGTTACGTAAGCAATTTATCCAACTTTTCTTCTGCTCTGAAAAGTACAGTCCTATGACCATGAGTCTTGGGGTTCTTGGGCACTTTCCACCTCTACTCTGATAAAAGATTTCCTTGCTTCTAAAAGACCTATAATGTCCTTCCTAAATGCTTAATACCCTTTCCTTTCTCGATGATGCAAAAAAGTATGTCTTTTCTTTCTTCCTTTTTAACTCAAAAATGGGTTCCCTTTCCTTGGTATTGCTACAGAGCATCGTCTTTGCCAGTAAATTATGTTCCCATGTGGTAGTTTATTTCTTTGATGGTAAGACAACCAGCTTATTTAATTTTGTTTTCTTTTTTAATTTTATTTATTTATTTTAAAGCCATAGAATGTTTAGGTTTTTTAAGTTTTAATTTTCATCTCATTTTTTCCTTGAACTGATGCTTTTAGATGAATTCCGCTTGTTTTCTAGATCAATATTATGTTTTGTTCTGCTAAAAGACCCTGAGAGTTAAGGTGCTATGACAGCCCTGTGTGTCTATTCTGCGCACACTCTTCTGTGGTTTGCAGTGTGGCATTTATAATCCATCTTTTTTTCTGAATGCATTATCTTGGCCCTTGATGTTGCAAACAGAGCCTGCAGCTCCATGTAATGCTTTTTGTAGACTCCAGCTTGCACTCCATATGCTTGTCTGCCTCAGGTACTTTCTCTCTTTTATGAGTGGAAATTCTATTTTCTTGTGTATTTTAGCCTTATCATGTAGCACTTTAGATTCTCTGCCATCTCTACAGTGCTAGGGCACTATTTATGCTGCATAGGTTATTATATGCATTTCTCATGGTTAGCATATTTTGATTTCTTTGTCAAAGGCTAATTTTTGTGTCATTCAATCATCTATTTTTTAGTGTTTGGCAGAACTAGTATCTTCTCATAGATATTGCCAGATTAGATCTTCAGACTGGGACCATCACTAACTGATGAGTTTCACTTTTTCACAAGCTCTGTTTACACTTTTTATTTTGCAATGGAGGGCAGGACTCCTCAAACCTCTGCCCTGCAATTGCTAAGTAAGCTATTGTGCCTGAGGAAAAGTAAATGTGATAGAAGTCTTTCAGAACCAGCCAGTATCAGAGAAAGGGCCCTCCTCTGACTCCTCTCTTATATCTTGGTGGCACCACTCTGCTGCAGTTATAGACTGAAGTACCACTTTAATATTCGTTAATCACACTATCGTTTTTCGAGAAATTCAGCCTCATAACTGCTCCATTCTTCCCCCCAGGCCATTGCTTGGGTAGCTCTACTCCAAATACCATGTTATTTGGAAATCAGCCACAGCCAGCAAGGCCGTGGAATGTGGGTAGCATAGTGCTTGTGCTCCCATGGAGTCTGCATGTGGGTGCCCAGCAGAGCCCTGCTGCATCCTGGGGAATGCCTGCAAAGGCTGTCTAGCAGAGGTGAAGGCAAATGTGCCTGGAAGCCATAATTAGTCAGTGCAGTTATTTTCTTATATTAAATGATTTCTAAGGGTCTGTTTTCAAGTGAGTTATTCTGGAGAAGCTGAATCTAAATTAGCACTGAAGGAAAACACCCAACAACTCTAGAAGCCATGAGCTCCCATTTTGAGTAGGTTTTCACAAATTCAGAGGTGATAATATTGGAATTCTTTGCTCAACTTTCCATATTTCTGCAATGCAGAGCTCATTGTGCTGCATTCTCTAGGATTCCCTTTATCTAATTATGTCATGACTGCTTGTGATCACTACTGTGTCTGATGTGAGGAGTGAGGAGGTTCAGTACAAAAAGAATATTATCCTCTTTACTGCTGCTCAATCTTTCTCTCTCCTTCTAATATGAAATAAGTATTGCACATACCCTTTTCTGACTGTCATAAAATAGCCTGTGGAGTTCAACTAAAGGAATGAGACTGATAATAATTCCTCATGTGTTTATTAGAGCAACAGCCAGCCTACTGAGGGGAGCTGTAGCAATATTCAGTGAAGATACCTGATTTACTCAATGCTGAATTGCACAGAGACTCAAGGGACAGCAAACAACTATGCACTACCTTAACAATAAGAAAACCTGATTGTTCCTTTTTAGTTAAAGGACAGCAGCTCTCTTGGTCTTCTGCTTTGTTCCAGTTCAGCTGAATGTATGCATTAACAGCATGTTTCTTCACCTGGCTGTAGTGGATATATTTGTCGGGCACTATAATCCAGAATCACTTTGTGCTAATCATCATTGAGTCAGTAGTCTGCTGGGGGAGTTTAGAGCCTAAACTCAGCAGTTTTCATGATCTTATGTAGGGTTCTCAGCAAGAGAAACCAGGATGTAACAACATCCAGCCTGCTGAAAGCAAATGCCACACAATATTTTAATGGGTTTTTTGGGTGTTGGGTTTTTTTTTGGCTGATATTCCTTCTACTCAGGGTTAAAAACCTACATTGGTATGTATCCTCTTCAGAGTAGTAGCTGGGGATTTCCGAGAGTACATCTCAACTGTGAAAGCATTGCACAGGCAGCAGGCAGGTTTGCCTGGCCATGATTTCACAGCACAGCACTCGTAACTGGTTGATCAGTGTTACTCCTGTTCATCCTTCCATCCTGAAACAAACATCTTGTTTTGAGGCTTTGGGTTTGGGCTAAAACCAGAGCAACTTCTGCTCAGCTTGCACTTGCAGCGACCTCCCATGTTTGGTAGCCAAACACTTGGCACTTGTAAGTGCTTCAGCAGAGCTGATAAATATACCCCAGACTCAGTAAGAGATGCTGATTAGCCCAGGCTGTGGTTGTGACTGGAACTGATCTTGAATGATCATTAGGAATATCACTCAGCTAATAGCTGAATTTCTTATATGACACCTGGGGGAAAAAAAAAAAGAACAAATACACTTTCTTTTTCTGCCCCAGCCACTACAAAGAGAGCTGTGGGGTAAGGAATGGTGCTTCTGTGGCAAGTGAGTTCTGCAGACAAAGCAATATTTCAGTCCCTGTCATCTCAATTATTGATTGCTACTCTACAGCCAGGGGTCAGGTTTTAAATACCTCTCATTGCCTGAGACCATTCTGGTTACCTAGGTTAAAATGGGGAAAAAGAAAAGAAAAACAATCTCAGAAACTTTATATTGAAGAAGACGCAAGAAAGGGGCTATTGGGGGACTGAGACTGTGGGAAGGAAAATCTTGGAGGAGACAAAGAGAATTTGTTTCTTCAAGATTTTTCTCAAAAATGTGACCAGAGAAGGGCAAAAATAACCTTGAAAACCCTTTGGAGAAGGGAGAAATGGAAATGAGAAGTATTTTAAGTAGCAAAACAATGTTAGTAGCAGTGAAAATGAATACACTTAACAGCGCATTGTGAGTGGAAATAAGAATAAGGTTTCCTACCACAGGAAAATGGAATTCTGAGATGAGATTCCAGAAAAGGTACTTCCACATCACTTAAGTATAGTGCTTGGTAAGTTCTTAGAAGGAGCTGCACAGCATCAAAAGAACAGAGGCTAACATTAAAATCAGCATTTCTGTTCTGTGTTCAATGCATCTTTATCTACAAATGGAACACCATGTGTTTGCTGTACTGTCTTTCCATAAAATTAATTAGCCCCATGCCTCAAAGCTTCTTCTAATCTTCTGCAATGACCGGGAAGAATTTTCCTTCTGCATAATTTGTCTTTTGGTTTGGTTTTGCTTTATTCTCCCCCCACTTCTGAAACAGCAGAGATTGACCACAGCTGCAATGGAAAAGGGGCAGTTTTGTGCCAGGGCCAAACTGCAATTCCATGTTTTGTGAGGAAGCTCTGAAATGCTTGGTTGAGTTGCCTTGTTCCTGATCTGAATCTTCTGAGCATCACAGACAAAAAAGGAATTTTTTTGCTGCCAGGTCAGAATCAGTAGGCATTTTTTTCAGCATCAGGCAGGGATTACCGCTGTCAACTGACCAGTCTTCCAATTTCTTGCACTTTCTTCGTGTCTTCTGTGCCTACAGAAAGCTCAAATGCTAGTTGCACTTTGCTGTTTCTTGATCTCTTCCTAGGGACCTTTAGAGTTTGATATTTTGTCTTCTGCTGTAGCCTGTTATTTCCTATGGGATATGCTATGCCCTATGCCATGCAGAGGCACCTTTTCTGCTCAAGCTCCACTGCCTGGTGACTTCAGGAGGCAGTTTCTAATGACTCAAGTAAACCTATGCTCTGCTTCATTCCATTTTGGTCTACTAACTTGGAAATCAGGTTCTTCAGTCCTTGTTCTCCTTATATGCACCTAAGATCAGTGTATACATAGATCTGACCTAGAGATCACTGAAGTCACAAGATTCTCTCAAGACACTAAGGAAGAAAATAAAACATTACGTTACTTAAATCTAAATTATTATATATAAGTATTGTTTCATACAACTGATTTGAAATATTTTTGCTTTCATTCAAAGAGGTAAAGTCACTTGAAAAAGTGAGAAAAAGTTGAGTAACACTTTTCTTTCCTTTTGTATTTCTTTTCAGGCTCCATCTATGAAATGTTTGGACATGAATGCTCCCTGTCAACAGGAGAAGTCATTAAAGTTATTGGCTTCAAAATTAATAAGCTTATAGCAAGTGTCTGTGAGAATAATGAAATCAGCCAGTTTTCAGCCCAAGTGGAATTACCACTGAATTTTCCTGGTATAGTATTTTATGAATGCATGTTTTTTAAGAAATTATAAGCCTGAGTGATCACCTTTGTTCATTTTATTAATTTGATGTCTTGATTGATACTTGGTTTAGGTTACAACTCGGCTGTCAATGATACAATTTTATTAGATGGCAAGAGACATAATGATCTCACTTTTAAATTTCAACCCTTATGGTTCTTTTTCAAGCCGGTATGAATATTATTAAGGTTATAATGTTTGGTTCTATACTGAAGATTACTTCTTTTCAGTTGCTTATGACTTTGCCAATCTTTCTCTGATCTGAACCTTCCTTGCTTTGTGCTCAGACTATAATTTATTTACTATTACTATATTTTTATTTTATTATTTTGGATATAAAGTATTACAAATATTTTGTTATGTTTTGGGTTTACTTCAATAATCTATTTTAATTCCAGTGGCCAAAGTGGCTGCTTCATGCCTGGAAACAGGATTAAAGGAAAAAGGATGGGTTTTCCTGCTTAAAGACTACTTCAACTGTTCTATAGAAAAGTCCCAAAGTATCTATATTTTGGAGGATGGACTTGAAATTTGGCAGGTGGTACTGACTTGTTATTTGTAACAGGTTTGTCTCTGTTTGCGTGGCCTTGTTATGGTGAGCTGGCCAAGTACAGTATGTATCAAGGGCATCTAGTTGATCACAGGTCATGTTTATTGATTTTTCAATTCTACTCTCATCTCAATTACTCTGCTGTTATAGCCCAGCCATGTTAAATGGGGAAGTTATTGGAGTGTAGAAGTGCTGAGCTGTCGGCTCCATGTGTGGGAAGTGGAGGAGGCAAACTAGGTTAGGAAACTGATAGGAAAAGTTTGGATCTTGGAGCAGAGGAACATGATGAAGACTCAACAAGCGAAGATCAGAGGCTGGAGATACCAGTAGAGGCGTTTACCAGAAACAGAAGAGGGCTGCACCTGCTCAGAAATATACATGTACAGAATTTCATAGGCTTGGAGTCTTGCAGGCAGAATTGGTAATGGGAGTCCCCCAAAAAGAGGAGAGGCCAATGCTGGAAAACAGCACAAAGAGGCAAGTAGGATGTGGAAGGGAGTCTATGTAGGTTTGGGAGAGAAGTTATGGGACACTTAAACAGGAAACACTGGGACAGAGTACACACAAGACACAGCAGCCCTCAGGAGCCAAAGATTACATCCAGAACTCACTTTGGCCGCCACTAATTCTAGCTAGGGCACTGAATGAGAGTACAGTTCTGTAGGAGAAAAAAATAAATCGCAGAATCTAAACGTTTAATTAACACTATATTGCGCTGCAAGCACAGGGGAGGCTAAATTGGTGCTTCATAGAGAAACATAATTGTTTTCTAGTAACTTCATTGATGTTCTTCTAATGATTGTTCTTCTAATGATTCTAATTGATTGACACAGTAACTTCACTGATGTTCTTCTAATGAATTTCTGAGCATGTGAGAATGTGTGCACATGCATATATATGGCTTAGGCTATGCCACTGCCCAAACTGGCATGTGCATTTTCTACAGAGGAAGACAAGACACTCTTCATGAAGCAAGTAAAATGTAAAAGCACCTGAGAATGCAATATTTTATCTGAATATCACAGGAAAATATCTTCTGCCATGCCTGCATTTTCCATCTCTAAAATACAAATTTCTGCCTAAAATAGTCTAATATATAATTTTTTTCCCAGCAGATCCTCAATTTACTTTCATGGCTTTTTTGTACTCAGTGAATCAGAGCCATTTGTATGACCACTTATTAAAGGACTTTTTTGCAATGTCATTTTCAAGCATTAGTAGAACCAAAATATAGTGATCAAAGACAATTATCTGTGGCTATCTAGAGATATTGAACTATAGTTGTACTGTGAACTCTCAAGATACTTGGTATTTTTCTTCAAATACAAGCTGCTTTGCCATTATTAAAATTTCTCCTGCCTGTAAAATAAATACACATATAGTTACTCATACTCTAAATCTTGATTGGCAGATGGGTTGAACATTTGAATTCTAAAATATACAGCACAACTGAGTGCTAAAAGTAATCCTACATTTATTAATGTCAAATCTCCTGATTTTTAGAATAGAATGACTTATGATTTCAAATGCTTGAACCTGGTGAATCTGGATTTGTTTGCATTCAAGGGATAAACTTCTCAACTTGTCATTTGAATGCTTTTTTGCCCTATTGAGCACATTTTCAAATTTGGTCTGATCACTAAAGTTCACAAGAATACTTATGAACTGTACCAACCAGTGTTCTAGAAAACTGGGTTATTTCAGTAGAAAAATAAATTCCGAGTTCATTTTGCTAAAAGTTTATCATTATTATCCTCCAAATGACGGGTATTACTGAACAGCAGCACTGAAGAGGGGCGTAATGACACTCCTTATTAGCCCAACAGAGAGTACCACTCTCTTATTTCTCTCTGTGTGTGCACTGTTACACTTTCAAGAGCTTTTTGATAAGATGTAAATTTGTCATTTCTCTAATTTAGTTCTTATCTGAAGAACAATTCTGCTTTACAAAGTCAAGATGCCCCAGTCTCTGCTTTTTCTTGACCTTTTTCCTTTTCACTTTATTACATACACATGCTAAACTCTGGACAAAACATTATATTAGAGTGTTACTGGCTTACCTTTGTCTCCAGAACAATGCACAGAACCAAACTGCAGATGATCTTTTTCACACTGCCATTGACTTACTTCAAGAAAAATATCCACAGGTCTCTAGGAGGCTGACACTGTATTCACATTGTATGTACAGTGCTCTCTTATCAGTGTTGATGCAAAGAAATCTTTTGCTTTGATGTTATTTTCCATTTCTTCTATTGTGAATTATCATTTGCATGTGGTGGGCTCATGTATCCTTTCACCATGTGCACGCTAGCATAAATAAGTAACTCTTCCATTTCTGTTACTCTGGGGATAGTGTCTCTGTGAGTGAAGACTGGGCTCATTTGCTTTAAACGATCTTTACTCTTTGTCTTTTTGAATGCATTTGCAGTCTACAGAATTCTTTTTTTCTGCTCTGGCAAATCAGATTCTTGATAGAGGCCTAATCTGTCTTTTGCATTAGAGAAACCACTACTACTGCAAGTTCACTATCTGTGTTATTTCATTTTATCCTTATTCTAATTTGTTCCTTTTCATGCCTCAGAGGGTCAGGCTATTCTTTCTATGCACATACACTGGGTAAAAAAGGAGCTCTGCTGTTATTATAGACACTTCAATGGCTACATCTAACAGCATTTTGAACTACAATTTTCACTACTAACAAGTTAGCCGAGATGGGCAATTTGCACAACACACAAACTGTATGCCAGTACAAACGATTTCATTCTGTTCTGTTAAATTCCTTCTGCAAAAATATTGTTAGGCTGTCTATGCTCTCAGGGGTCTCTGGTAGCACTGCTGCTTATTCCTACATGGTCTGACAGATGCACAGCTGAGCATGAATGTGCCTTTTAGATCCCAGCCTCTGCAAGCCAAGGGACAGGGGCTTGTCTTTGGCCATACAGTACATATGTGGAAGATGAGGGGTTAGGCGTTAGAAGGCTGATCTCAATATGAGGTGATGGAGACATAGGAGAAATGGCCTTTGGGGCAGAATGAGGAAAGGAGCATGCTGGAGCAGGGGAGGTAGCAGAGTGGGTGATGGAAGCGAGTGAAAAGAGGAATAACAATCAAATCACCTCCAGAGAAGTTGAGGACTGAGCTCTTCCCAGGCTTCAACATTACCTTGGGGAACAGACTTTACTGGTCTGGAACATAAGGTCTTCTATTATTCTCCTTGAAAGCTACTTGCTTCCCTACTAGGTGAGCCTAACTACTGGCTTGCTCAGATTTCTGTAGGGAAAAGAAATAAAAAAGTTAATAAAAAGTATATTCCTTTTCTTCAGGACTCAGTTATAATTAAGACTGAAAATGAATCTCTATAAAGATACGGGGACGTGCACAGTATTACTCAGTAACTAGTAAAAGAGACCTAAATATACTGTTCTGTAAAAAGGTGCTAGAAACGTCCTTCTTACAAAACATACTTTCCCACTGAACTAAATGGGTGATTCTTGATCTGTGTTTTCTCTCCCATACCAGTGAAGAACATTTTTTTGAACTCCCAAATCCCCTCTCTCCACCAGTGTGTGCATCAGTGCCTAAAACTTTCATGAAAGTGCTGGGCTGATTAGGTTTGGTGCTTACTGATTTTAGTATTATGGCTAGTCAGGCACTTTACCAAGTGAAATGCCTTGGTGCAGAGTTCATGGAGTGTGACAATGGTTATACATTCATGTCGTTACTATGGATGTGTAGTTATTCTTGTCCCTAGCTGTCATTTTTTCCAGAGCTATTGGGCATCAGTTCATTTTGGTTGTAGACCAGATGATTACATTTAGAAAGTGGATCTATAGAAGCAATAATGCCAGCTCTTAATAAAACAGCTGGAGTTTATTCCAGGTTTGCTATTTCCATCTGCCTTTCCCCCCAGTAGTCCACCAAGCTCTCTTAGGAAAGTCTAAGTGAATTTGGTTAAGTAATTTTATGATTTATGAAAAAATACCCAAATATTTTTGTTTGACCTCAAAATACCTAAACTTTAGCATCTCAGGCTTACTGTATGTCTCCTACTCTGGAGATTTCTTTACTTTCTTAAGTTTGGAAAATATTTGATTTTGTAATTTAATTCATAATGATTTTAATAAGGTTCTAAATGGTTCCCTATAGCTTAATGTTGTTTGTGTTTTGTGGGTTTGTGTGGGTTTTATGTTTTGGCTTGGCTTTTTGTTCATATTTTTTCTTTGGGGAGAGTGGAAGAATTTGGTTTGTTGGTTAGGGTTTTTTTGTGTGGGTTCGGGTTTTTTTTTTTCCTTTTTTTTTGATTCATTGGTTGGTTGGGTTTGTTTTAGGTTTTTTTTTGTTTGTTTGCTTTGTTTTTGCTTTTGTATATATATATTTATCAAGCAGAGCATTTAGGAGAAGATACCATCACAGATTATGGCAGTTAGATAAGAACCAAGTGGCTTTCATCCATCATACCAAAATGAATTTTTATGTGTTCACCTCTTTTCTGTTGAGAGAGAATCATATGGAACTTTACATACTCATGTGCATAAACAGGTGGCTACTAGGTGCCTCTGCTTCAAGGGTCTCATCAATGCAGAAGCTAAATACACTAGACCACATATCTCTTTAGTTGCCTATGCCAGAGTTCTGTTGCCCAAATTAAGAAAACCAGCATAATGGAAAGTGATGATTTTCCCTCTCTCAACCCTTGCAAAGTCAGTCTGCCTCTTGTATGAGATCTGGTAACTATGTTTTTGTATGAAACCTGCTTTCTACCCCAGGATGCTCATTGGTTTGTTGCTGAAGTAGCTGGCTTTCATATAGCCCCATAGTACCAGCAAAATTAGTAGAGCCTGAGCCTACTGTCAGACTCAGAAGACTATTTCTCATACCTGTACATTGCCAAATATTTTCAATAAGGAATATTTTTTTAACATAGCTTGTGGAGGCTTTTTAATGCAGTTCTGGAGGGTTTTTTTTTGTGCAATATGCATGCTCCTGTATCACAGATGAATAAACATAGTTATTGCCTTTGGGATAATTTGTATGTACTTTGAATACATTTTTTAATTAAGAGTATTCCTATTTCTCCCAGCACTGCAAGGAGATGACGCTCATCTTGTGTTTGCAAAGCATGATGACCCTGGAACACTGTTTGGGGGACACTGTCTTTTCCATGTTTTCAGTTTATCACTAGTGTCTTGTCACTGCAATACATTCTAAATGCTGATGAACCAGTTTGTCTTGATCTGCACTGGCAGCTCTGGTGGTGATTAGGACTGGGGTAGCTAACTTGCTTATTGATAATTGCATTAAAAACAACTCTGAGCAACATTAAAAATACCAGTGATAAAGAAAAGTGTGTTGACGTTGCACTTTGTACCAGTGCAGTTTCTGGTGGTTGGGCTTGGGGAAATGAAGGAGGAAAGGTACTCTAGCTTCTTTGTCATTGTAGCTGCAGCTACTGATTAATTTGTGGCTAGCAAGCTTGGCCTAGGTATAACCTCTATGTGTAGTTACAGTCGCTGGGAAGTAAGCCTTAGTCAATGCCTCTCCAGGAAGATGCAATGTAATTCCACGAGGCAGCATTCACAATTCTGTGCCTTGGGAAGAAGACAGCTGAATCACACAGTTCAGCTAAATCCTACTGTTAAGTCCTTTAACCCATCCACTTCATCTTCCTCTATGAAGAAAATCATGCAATACAGAAATGTACACATTTTTCTTGTAATGTGAATTCTCAATGAGACAGCTTCAAGGGGCATGGTTAACATGAAATAATAGTGTCCCTAGGGGATAGGAAGGCTCAGATGCAGCTTCTGCCTTGCAGAACTTCAGCATTTTAATTACTTTATGGCGGCCAGAATATTACAACATCCAAACTTTGAATTATTTCATCTGGTGGTCTGAGCTGTCATATACACTAAAACTAATTTTCTTTGTTTATTCTAATCCATGGGTGCTACTTTTTAATTTGTGATATATCTTTAAGCATATTTGGTCTAGGACTCCCCAGTCTGTGTGCAGAAGAATATGTAGTACTGATGTTTAGGCAGAGAACTTATCTTGCATTTCACATTAGTGCTGCTCTTCCTCATATCATGTCTGCATTTATTACTTACAGGTTGGTTTCCTAGGAAGACAAATAAGAATTTAAGATAATTTTTCTTCTTAATGTGGCAAAGAAAAATTCTTACCATAGATGTAAAAATTTTGGATGGCAGGTGCAGAACACAAAGGGCTAGTTCCAGTTGCCTATACATTATATCATGTAGTTGATATTATCACTTTAGAGTTACAGTTCTAACAACCCAACTATCAGCTATGAATTGTTTGATGTGTTTTGCTCCCCATTTTTATTGCATCCATAGTCTAAAATTTGCCAAGGCTTACTTTGTATATTTCCCCTTTTGTAATGCAAATTTTCTGTTCTTAGGTCTTTATAAAATTGTTGCAGATAAAACACCATATATCAGCATTGAAGAAATTACAAGGAAAATCCCTATTGGGCCAACAAGATTTGGCCATCCCTGTTTCTACAGCCCAGAGGACATAAAGTTGGCAAACCTCACTATCAAACGTGGTGAGCACATCACCTTCAACTCAGTGGAAGAGGTCAGTGGAACAATGGCTGTGAACTGTGTTGTGGTCAGAAATAACCAGTCTCATTCCTTTACTTTGCCCTTTTCACAAGAAGGAAAATTCTATGAATGTGAAGATGACCAAATATACACCTTAAAAGAGATTGCAGAATGGAAAATCCCTAAGTGCAGAAACCGAATTGTCAAACTTTCCAGTACTATACATATGTGGGACTTCTCTAATCCACTTCCTGAGAATTTTGATGGCTGCTTGATCCTCACACCTGTCTATGAAGTGCAAGCAGTAATGAAATGTAAGTAGGAATCAAAGATAATGTTCTGATAAACTCGGTATAGCAAAGGACATAAAATTTGATTAAAATAGGAAGGACTCAGTTTAGTCAAGAATTAGTAATTCATATTTGTCACTGATGTTAGTTTCAAGATGAAAAAATATAAAAATAAAATTGCCTCTTTTATTCCTTTATCAGCTGTTAATTCAGAAAGTTACCTTGCATTTCTTTCTGTTGCCATTTTATCGATCACTGTAATTAAATCATTATTGCACATAAAATATATTGCATAATGAAAAGGTGGAGCTTGGGAATTCTATTGACTTCTCAGATTCTTTTTCTTTATGTCTCAGACTTCAGCCATGGAGCAGCCACTCGATCATTTTTTGCCTATGGCTAGGAGGCAGGAAAAGAATATAGACGGACATGTTGTAACAAACTCAATTACTGTTTGTTTTTCAGGATGAGGCTGCTGCAGAATGCAAAACCATATTATTTTACTTCATTGCAGAGCCAAATATCAATATGACATAAAGAGAAAAGACTCACAGACAATTTCAGAAACCTCTAGATCTGAGGAAACAGGAAGATAATAGAAAAATAATATCTTTAATCATTTTTGTTATGAATTAAAAAAAAAAAATCATCCCTGACACATTAACATTGTTCTATTTGTTTCCCCAAAGCACAGCAACTGCTGGGTTCTGTTCTTACCAATGTCTTTAAACCTGCTAGCAAAATTTGTTATGGGAATAAAATTAAAAGGTGTGCAAGGGTATAAACATATAAAGAAATGCTCCTGAGCTATGGTTACTAGAATAGCCAAGCTGCAGTGATGACCGATGTGTGTGCATACTGTACCCTCTCTGAACTGAGATACCTAACCAAGCAAAAGAACAACTTAGGATAAAATGTCTGGTTTTCGGCTACTGCCTGGGCTGTTGCAGTTCTACTTCTTCATGCACCCATCCTTTTAAAGCTTGCAGGATAAGAGCTTAGTTTTTGGAAAGGTTTTACTGCCAGTTGCATTCACTAGAAACAAACCAGTGTACACCGCACAAATTAAATCCTAACAGAAATATGTCATTCATGAGGATATTAAGCAGGGAATATATTTTTTTTTACAGTTGAGCTTTCTCTGATGAATGATGTAAGTAAATAAATAAAAGAGAAATAAAAGTGAGCAGAGACTGTTAGCTCAATATACTAGTTAAATGCTTATCGCGAGACATTCAGGTGTGTTTTCTATGTGATTTAATGTGTGAGTCTGGGAAGCGTATCTTCATGAGATAAACTATTTCATTTTCTGCAACTCTGGCTAGATTTAGGAATCTAGCCCATTTCCTGATGCTAGATTCATTTAGGTGTATTCCTATAACAGCTTAAACATATATGTAGAATCAATAAGAATTTCGTGCTTCTAAAAAGCTTTTTGAAGATTCAGTTGGCTTTCAAACAGATATTCCAGTAAGCACTGTATTTGTTGATTTTATTTTTATGTTTCATAGTGTGCTCAGCATTTAAGAAGCATTAAATATGTCCTAAATAATTATTTAATTCAAACTTGAAAAGTAGGCTTCATGGTACATGTTTTCTTGTGGACCGTGAAAAATGGATTTTCACCATTTTTAGAAGAACTATAGGCACAAGATAAAGTATCAGGAATAGCATCCACAGTTCAATAAAAAAGATTCCTGATAAGAGGGATGGTAGCAGATTACACTTTCACAGGCTGTGAGCAGATATCCTTTACACTTCTAAATTTTTATAAGTAAATTATGTGTGTGGAACTCCCCAAAAATACTTATAGAAAACTTTAATTTTCACCAGTCATTCCTCCTTCATTGGTTTTCCTTTGTGGTGCTTAGAATGTTTGTCACCTGAAGTTGTCAATGTGACAGAAGTACGGTTGGAATAAACAGATCCTGAATCAATGTCGTAAAACTCTGTAATATGGAATAAATCTGATACCAGCTTTCAAGGATAGAATATCAGTATGTCCTGCTACAAGAAAGTGTGAATCCAGAATATACTATCCTTCTACGCAGAACTATGCAGAATAAGTCTAACTGAAGAGAGTCATTAAATATTATTTGCTTATTAAATTTTAGTGCCCTGCGCTGTCACTGAACTGGAGCCAAATTCTCAAACAAACCTTAACTGCATAGTCAGCTTTGTACTTGGAAGTTTTACATCCAAAATTTTGCAAGTTCAATGATGATAAAAAGTTGTTATTCTCTGTCAGACTGTTAAATACAATGGCTTGATTCTGATAGTGAATAAAACTAGATGCTGAAGTAAAAGGCGCAAGAGTTCTACAGAAGATCATAGTAGAAATTTATTCATTCACTAGCACTGAGCTTAAAATTTGTTATATAAAATTTTTGCTTTTTTTTTTTAAAGTGATAATATTTTCTAGTAATTATAGAATTTTTTGTTATTCTTACAAATGTCAAAACATCATATTTTTCCTAGGCTGGCCACAACAACAATATGTGTTAATGGGTTCAAATGCTATTCATTTGTTACAAATGTTCCCCTGACCCATTACTCTGGAGGAACCACAAGTCACTATGAAATAATAGAAATACATCTGTACTCAAGGAAAATAGTTTGATAAGATGCAGAGCTGATTAAACTAGGAGGTGCTGTGAGAAAGATAGTGAACTGATTTTTTTTCCTCTTTCCTTTTTCTTAAACTTTCATTCACTTGCACACCCTATTCTCATCTCCTCTTGTTTCTGTCTTCCTTCATGAGGTCTCCTGAATATCTAACAGCCATATATCTCAAATTAAACCAGACTTTGACTAGCCCTGTTAACTGTGCATGTTTACATATGGAGGTGCATACCTCAGGGAAGGTACTTCTATATCCGGCCAATAGGACATGTGTATTTTATTCTAATGTCAGTTTGAAAACAAAAATCAATGTCTTTTTCTTTTCAGTTCGAAAGGACATAGTTCATATCCTCTCAGATCTAGATGTCGAGGTCAAGGATATAACAGACTGTTATGATATTAGCTCTTTCCTTCAGCCGCTGTCTTTGGAAGATATATTTGAGAGAACAAGCAAGGAGTTTCCTATGGTTGCTGAGATATTGGAAGGGCCTTCAGAAAGCAAAAAAACTTTTAAATTTTTGGATACAGGGAATGAGATAATTATCTACAAAAAGTACCAGGCAACAAGAGTCCTAGCCTCAGAGATCAGAAGCGATTCCCCCAAAAGATATTTTTTAATCCCTATGAGCTACAAAGGAAGGTTCAAAAGAAGACCTCGGGAGTTTCCTACTGCCTATGACTTAGAGATAGCAAGAAGTGAAAAGGAACAACTTCATGTTGTAGCGACTAAAGCTTTTGATTCCCCTCACAAAGAGCTTTTCTCAGTTTCAGTTGGAGATCAATTTCTAGTTCAGCAATGCCAGACTAGTGAAATTCTGTATGAGGGAAAAAAGAAACTCATAGATGTTTTAGCTTGTGAACAAATACTAGGTGATACGTATAAGAAAGTTCTCCTCTCTATGTACATGGAAGGTAGATTTGTGGAAGTGATTCATGACAAGAAACAGTACCAGCTTTCTGAGATTTGCAAAGAATTTCGTTTGCCTTTTAATGTCAAAGTGTCTGTGAGGGACCTTTCCATTGAGGAAGATGTCGTGGCTACCATGCCTGGTTTGCAGTTTGAAGAAGAAATCACAGACTCTTATTTGCTGATCAGTAGTGCCAGCAGTCCAGTGGAGAGCTGGGAGATTCCTGTAGGTCGTTTAAACATGTCCGTCCATTTGCTCAGCAAAGATATCCATACAGTTGTGCCTCCTGCGACTAAGACAAAAGTGGAAGAGATCAGTGAAGAACAGTACTATATGTTACGAAGATATGAAAACCAAACCCTTCGTTCACCACCAAGGCCTCCTAAAAAGCCAACACTTTCACCAAAATCTGGTTTTGCAGTACCTAAGCAAGGTGTGAATGACGTATTACAAGCTCCAAAGGTAAGGTATCACACCTAGTCTTTGAATATCTTAAAATCACAGGTCATGTTCTGTCAGTTTACAGTCTCCATTTTACTGGTGTATAGCAATAGCTTGTATATAGATAGCTCTCAGTTCCTGTAATAGGCAAATTGGCTGTTATAATTGACAATGGCTAAAATCTTCAGTATGTGTTAATTGTTCTGTGGAAAGCAAGGAAACCATACTGGCTCACAGCAGAAAGCTTGGCCGGGTAATTTTATATGGATAATCCTTTACTGTGTCAATGCAAAGGTGAAGGAAGAGAGTTGAAATGGTTGTATTTATTTTTTTATTGAGGAAAAGCATACGTTTTAATGATACAAACATATTTTTTCTCAGCTGGAACCAGCAGGATTAAATTCACAAGAAGTCAGGTTGTACAGACATTTTTGACTGCATGGTTTTGTGCTTACCCAAGTGGCAAATAGATTTGGAATAAAAAGGGCAGGCTTTTTAGAATAGCACTTGAAGTTAAGAGATAAGTGCCCTTTCTGGGACAATTTTCTTCATGGCTAACCCAAGGCAATCATTTGTTCATTACTTTTTATGTTGGGTCTGGCTGAGATGGAGTTAATTTTCTTCACAGCAGCCTGTAAGATATTGTGTTTTGGGTTTGTGACTAAACAGCATTGATAACACCAGTGTTTTGGCTATTGCACATCAGTGCACCCACAGTGTTGAGGCCTTCTCTTTTTCTCAGGCTGCCCATCCCCTAACAGCAGGCTATGGGTAGGCAGGAGGCTGGGAAGGCAAATAGATGGCACAGCTGACCCCAAATGACCAAAAGGATATTCATTTGTTGCTATGCTCAGCAATAAAAACTGAGGGAGTGGTTGGTCTGGGAAGGCTGCTATAGCTCAGAGACTGGTTGGACATCAGGCTGCTTGTAGGAGTGGTCACTGGGTGCCCTTGTACCACTGCCTTTTTTTTTCTCTTTCTTTCGTTTATTAAACTGTCTTTATCTCAGTCTGCAAGTTTTCTTGGTTTTGCTCTTATTATTTTCTCTCCTGATGAGATCATAATCCTAATGTCTGAGGTAAGTAAGTGAGCACCTGAGTGGTGCTTACATGCTGGCGGGGGTCAATCTACCACAATTTTCTTTCAGTTGAAAGAATTAAAGGAAGGTACCTTGATGGACTTTAATGAGAGAGACTGTACAGGAGGTGTTTAATTTATGCAGTTGTTCTCATCTGCAAATACAAATTCCCTACAGGAGAAGAATTAAAAACACTGGAAATAGTTTCAGGCCTCTGCATTGTGATTGTATTGCACTTTAAACGCAGTGTAACTCATGGAGTTCTATTTTTGGGGGTTTGTGGAAAGTTAGCTTTTGTGTTGCTATCAAATTATGGTGTAGTTTTAGTGACCCTGGAGGGGCAGCCTTTGTTAAGTACCTCTCCTTGCCAACTGGAAGTGCTTCTCCCCTCAGTGCCAACTCCAAGACCACATTCGAGTCCACATCTCCATATCTTTGGGAGAAGGCTATGACGGACCATAGGAGAAATGAATAGGTAAGGTGGGTCCATCAGATAGGGTAATACAATAGAAAGCTGTGTCATTTTCTTCCAGCTTTACTTGCATTACAGAAACTTCTTTTCTGCTAATTTGGACAGTGAGCCTTGCAGCGGCTTAAATAAGTCATCCTTATAGGCTAGGGAGGGTAGACAAGAAACTGATCCCTTGAGCTAACAGGCAAGCCATCATCCTGATGTTGGTGTAAAGAACTGGAGAAGAATTCCCTAAAGTTGTGTTTCTGGTAGACTTGTATCATTGTCAGGAGGACTCAGATCTCCTGCAGTTACTGATAGTGGTGTGTGGAGAGAAACAGGTAGATGCTGACTCTAGTTTAGACTCATGCAGAAGATAATATTTTCCTGAAGTGAGGAGAGAGCAATAAGGGCAAGAGAGATGTGAGCTCAGGTTCTTTTGCACATTTGAGTGAAAACAGCCTCAGACTGCAGCTGTACAAAGAAGCACATTTAAGCAAATCAGTCCATAAGACTTTTTTTTTTTGTCATGTGCTCAATATAAATAAACTGCAATTGGAATGCTTAGAGTTATGCAGATTTGTGAATCTACTTCCCTGAAAAGGTGAAACAAGTAGGGATCTCTTATTCATAAGATCAAATATCCTGAGCTGTAACATAATTGGTTTAAAGTCATGCAGAATACATTATCTTTTCCATCCTGAAAACACCTTGAATCCTCTGAGAGGACACAGTTGGTAGTGCATAAGCTTGCCTTGACTTCTCTGCTAGTGATAGTGATAGGGGAGACTGCATTTTCTTCTTCAAGTATCAGGGATGAGTGGGGGTTCAGAAAGTTGGAAATTGTGCCAAACTGATAAAATGGCATTCTTTGCATATTTTGTGACTATGCATAGATTTACTTGCATAAATAACAGACTAATGTCCTAATGAGCTGAATTTAATCCTAACAAGATGGCAGGCTGAATTAAACTATAGTGCTGTATGAATTGCCTTGCTCCCTCTGTGGCAGTTCCCTATCTGGTGCTTAGGGAGCTCTGGCTACTTGCTGGAGGGTGGTGAATGACTTCTTTGCCCACCAGCTGGGAAACTCTGCTTGGCTTGGTGCTCCAGGATTAACTGCTGCTGCTGTATGAGTCCACAGAGGACTAAGATCCGGTTGTTTTATGCCAATACCTGAGGATGCTCTGGAAAAGTGGATCACCTCTAGCTATAGCTAGTGCTTTGATCACCTCTTAGCTCACAGCAAAGCTGTGGGGGTAGAGAGGCTCCAGCTGTCTCTGCCTGCTGTTCTCTGACATCGGTATGGCAACACTAGGGCCAGGAGCAGTGCTGTATGTTTCACTGTATCCTTTTTGCGATATTAGCCACTGAATTGCATGAGATTAACAGCCAGCATGGACTGGAACCTCAGATGAGTGCAAGAAGTGCCTCTGCTTGGGTGCAAGGCGCAATGCTGCATAGACATGGATGTTTGCACAGTTCAGCAAAGTCCAGAGACAACAGATGAATTCTCAAACATAATATAGCTCTGTTAACCAAGTGTGCTGCCCTCTCTCTTCACACGGCTAATTAAGTTGGCTTGGCTCCTGCTGACACAGCTTTCACTTCCAGATCCTGGGGATCTCTCCTCTCCCCTCCACAGTACAGTATAGACTTTATCTGTCCCTCTTATCTAATCATTTTTTTTGGGTAGGAAACAGCCAGACCACATATGTTTGCAGTTTTGTATTATTTACTAAACAAAGACAAACCCCAAAAATATATATGCAAACTGAACAAATGAAACAGAATAGCATGTATTGAATGATTAAATTAATCTGATATTTCACATATCAGATATCTATCTGTCCATGACACTATCCCACTATCAAATAGCAGATGTCTATATTAATATGGCCTCTACCCACAAGCATCTCCAGCTGAGGACATTGATGAGAAAACAACTGTTGTACCCTTTGTCTAATGGCAAAAAGTAGGATACAAGCAGTCATTCACAAGAAATCTCTATTTTCCTCACTAGAATAATTGGGATAAAGTCTTCACAGGGCTCTAAATGCCATGTTGAATTAAATAGTTTCAGCCATTCTATTTCTGGCTTGTGAGCTTAGCTGGAAAGTGAGAATGACCTAATAAATCCCTAGAAGTTAACACTACTGATTTGAGAATGGAGCATCTCTCTCTCTTGCCAAGTTGTTCCTGTAGAGAAGTTCCCATGGGAGAAACCAGTCAGGACCTCACCTTCTTGAAATTATAGTTAATTTATAAAGACAAGCCACATGTGCCTGTTCTTTCCACAGTTTGTCTCACCACAGTGAATATAGCAAACCAAGTTTTCACTTAGGAGCTCCAGAATAAGCTTTCAGGTGGGACCTTGAACAAAAGAGGCTTGAGAATTGTTTCATAAAATTTCCTTAGGCTTTTTACATGCTACCCTACAAGGGGATTTAAGTAGCAAAAGCTTTCTGTTTTTTTATAGTCTGTCAGTTAAAGCTGTACATATCCTACAGGTTTAGGAATTTTGCTATATGTCCTTCAATGGCTTAGTTTTAAATTGAGACCATAAAAGAATACTCCATGCCAAATATTGCTAAGTGCATTTACTGATATTCACTGATTCCGGTGGAATGGTAATCAAGGCATGGAAGGCCACATTCTAGTCCTAATACCCTGAGGGCACTAAGTGCACTGCTTAAGGAATTAAAACAGGCAATATATGGTTCTTGATAAACAGTAAGAGAGGTTAGCTCCATCCAGTGCTATTTTCAGAGGTCTGCTTAGGCATGTCTCCAACCTGAACAACAGTAGAATCAGTAAAATGCCAGGTTCAAGTTAGTATTGCTGCTAAATACCTTTATGAATGTGGAACGGAAAAGTCAGTCACAGGCAGTAATCTGCTCATCTCTGGCAGAAAAGCTGAGAGTTTTCCAACCAGGGAAACTGGAATTTAATAGTATCAGGGCATGGTAGTTAATTGTCATTCTGTGCTAAGGTCCATTATCCTTCAAAAAGTCATTACAGTATTACAATATCAGGAACTTTCTTGCTTTCTTGCCTTTTATTTCAAAATTAAAATAAAAGAAAAATTATCATTTCCATCTGGCTTTGCAGTGCTACAAACTGAACTATCAAAATCTGCCATTAACATATTTATCGCATCTTTCTTCACCGCAAAATGAAGACTTATCTGGAATTAAATTGATAAGACATAAGCTGCATTTTTCAGCAAATGAGTTTTCCTGCAGTGCCTCCTTTCTTTCATCCTAACTATTTCTTTTCTGCTTCCAGAGCATTTTTTCATGCTTTTAGGGGCTTTATACAGTAGATTTAACACAAATATTTATGCAGCATGGCACAAAACTAACCTTCCGAAATAAATATGTATTAGAATATATACACAGGACAGCCAGGAAGAAATAGGTAAGAACAGACTTCAGGAATTAATGTTTTGGCCTGGAAAAGAGGGATGAAAGTGTGTTTCATCAGCAGATGCAAAACTGTGCATATGCAAATGAAACAAAGTTTTCTCTCTGACAGATGCAGCATTGTGGCTGCTAAGGCTGCAGCCACGCTTTCTCTTCCTCTCTTTTTCTCTGCCCTCACTGGAGAGGAGGTTCCCCAATCTCTGGAGTCTCACCTTCCACCCTCTCTCTCCTCTCCCACATCCCATGTACTCTTTATCCCTGTCACTTTTCCAATAGCTTTGTAGTCTCTATTAAATAGCACAAACAGGCTGGTAGCACAGCTCTTACAGATTAGTAACTATGCCGTGTTTTCATGCCCACATTCTTGAAGTCTCTCAAAATACCATCCCCACCACAGCCTTGCCTGCAGGGGCCCCAAATCCCTCCACCTCTTTGTGCTGCAGCGTTTGCTCCTCCTAGTACCAAGTCCGTATTGTGCCACAGGGTCCTTTTCCTCCTAGTACTCACTTTCTACCATATGTACCTGACTTCCTTCAGACCCACGTGCCTTGGGTCCCCCAACACTACACTTTTCATGTGCCCTCAGCTTATATGACCTTGGTTCTCCAGTCTTCTCTACTGCTTTCAGGTATGCTTGTGTTTTCCTTGTTTCTTCCCCGCACATCTCCCCCACTTGCTCTTGTCTCATGAGTGAGCTAAAGCCAAGGCCACAGGCGTTATCAGGCAGGAGCTGTGGACATCCCAAATTGCACATGGGTTTTTGTCTCCTTCCCCAGTGGCACCTGTTCCAAACTACTGCAGAGAGTTAGTCTTCTGCTGTAGGTGCTGGCAAGTGCCAAGCCATTTAATACTCTTGTAGTCTGGGCAATCTGAGCTGAAGGACTTAGTTACAGAGGTCTTTATAGCTATGCACATACTTGAATGCTCGTGATCATTTGCTGGGCTGAAGCTTGCGTGTGTATCATCACACCTCATGTCCTGTTTTTTTCTGCAGAAGAAACCAAGAAATGCTGGCTAGAGGAGCACTCTAATCTGAATGATATGTTTCATGGACTGCCAGGTACTTTATGGAGCCTGCATGAACCAACAGGAAGGAATCAGAGGAGCAGGAAACCCTGCGACCCCAGCTAATAAATGATTGGCATTTTCCTAATATTCTCAGTATAGAGAGCTGGTATTAAGACCTTTTTCTCTTTTAAACAATGCTAAAAGCTCAAAATATCCACTGAGAAGCACCAAGTCTGTAGTAGGCACTTACTGTGGATTGATGTTACTCTCAAAACCAAAATACAGGGGGAAGATAGCGATGTGCCTAGCAGAAAGACAGACAATAGATAATTGCCTGAAAAACTGAGCAATCTGAGGTGTGAGTTTCATTGCAGAAAGCCGTTACTGCTACAGGAAATGCTGATATAGTACATGAAATTAAGAAAGGTACAGATGGATTTGGATACGCTGACTGATGAAAATGCCAACTGATTAAAAGAAAATTGCTTAATTTAAAGCTAAAAATGAATTACTTGGAGAACAAAGAGAAAAGAAATATCAAAATCAAAAAGATGCCCAGAAGAAATAAAAAATGAGACCACATGGAAATATGGAACCTTTGATAAGAAATGAAAAATTCTGCACAGAATGTGTGAGCCAAAAACCATTAATGTCACGAAAGGGAGAATTGGTTAGCACATTTTTTTCTCTCTTGCAGAAAGTACATAACAAAATACATAGCATAACAAAATCACACAATTATGAATAATTATAAAGCATAACAAAAAAAGTAAAAAACTTAATCCAAAATTCTAGGAAGCACTGCAGCAGAATAACTCTTCAAAATATAATGGGGAAGAGAGATCTGAAATGTTTTATTTCAGCTGGGGTTCCAGGCAGTGTGACATCCCACACGGTTGTTCTCCAGGCTTCATATTATTTGCCCTTCTCATGGCAAGAAGGTTGGAAAATTAGGTTGGAAAATTAATGTGGTTTTTGAAATGCTACCTATTATGGCCTGTTTTTTGGCCTGTTTGGAAGTCACCAAAATGTTTTCCAGTTTAAACTGGCCAGAGATAATCTACGCCACAACAAATCTCCAGCAGGAAACACAGTCCCCTATACTCCTGTGCTAACCACACACAGCAGTGTCAGTGACTTGCTGGGCAGCTCCCAGAGCTCCTACAGAGCCAGCTGCTGAACTCCAGGCAGCTGACAAGCTTTCTGACTCCATCCCTGCTTAAACACCTTCATGGACTTTTTCGGGCTCTGAAAGCCCATCGGCATGAAGTGGCTTATGTCTCTGCAAATAATACTTTTGGTTGCCTTATTTGTGGGGCTGCTTGCAAACTGCATATTGTGAGTGGGCCTTGGGGTGCTCTAACCCCACATCATGCCCAGGAACTGTTTAGGAAAGTGCTAGTTGGCACAGGTTGAAAGTGATCCCAGGCACTGTAAACTAGTGGCCTCTGCCAAAAAAGAGAGAAAAAAGAAAAAAAGAGAAAAAAAGGAAGCTCCTCAGAGTCAGTAAAGTGTTAGATGCGGTCAATGTAAAAAAAAGCACTGGCGTTGCCCATTTACATTATGCCTTCCTTTAAGAAATTCAAGGTTTTGCAGTACTGTCAGACCTGGGCATCCTGGAAGAGAAAGCATCCCAGAAGGTTGGGATTATGCTTTGAAATATATTGCTCCATGAAATGAAATGAGAAAGTTGCTGTCAGTGTGACAGCAGAGTCAAATCTCCAAAGACCTGTAAACATGACTCACATTTTCGAGAAAGTCCTTGCAGTAAGGAATTGAGTGATTATCAAAAAGGAGAGAATGCTGTGGAGAGACTCATCAAATCCATTAAAATTCATAAAGACAGTCTGAATCCCGGGCTTTCGCTCTCTGCTTTTTGAATGTTTAGTCCATAGACATGCTATAAAAAAGCATGAAGATAATGAAATGAATAGTAAGATTTATCAATTATTATATGACGCAGATTTTAAAGTCTGAAAAATAACGTATCTAATACCTGTACTGAGAAAATTAATTTCACTTCTTTATGGATAGAGGTATATATAATTTATACTGAACTTTGTCAAGGCATTATGTTCTTGTTCTACCTTAGGACTTGAAGTAATTTTACTGGTAAATATTTTAAATGGCAATATGTCGCAATGCTGTGATAATGCAGGTTGTCCTTCCATGGGTTTCTTTTTACTTTTTCTTTTCTTTTTTTAATGGAAACTAACAAGGAGTTTGAGAAGACACAGGGTATTCTATTTGGTTGTGATTCCCATGGTGTCACTGAAAAATCAGAGCAATTATCCGGCTTGCAATGACTGTAGGCAGTGGCTTATATCAGTGGTCAACCTGAACTACTGTGATGGAGTCTAGTAAAGAGTATCACTTGATAGGAGTCACTGGAGAAAAAAAGGAAAGAAAGAAGCCTCTTTACCAGTTTGTGGCATGATATGCATCATTCTAGTGGACAACACTGGCTGTAAACTAATCAGACTGTGCACTGATTTAGACTCTAGATTAGCCAGCATTGAAATCTGATGAATAAAAGAGGATGAAGCCATTCCCAAAGCAGCACTTTCTTATAAATTTTAAATTTAAGAGTATTGTTAAAAATAAATAAT
Organism: Forpus xanthops; assembly: GCA_032466535.1. NCBI lineage: Eukaryota > Metazoa > Chordata > Aves > Psittaciformes > Psittacidae > Forpus > Forpus xanthops. Next base: position 1,331 of record JASSUY010014280.1, on the reverse strand, counting down.
ATTTTATGTGTGAAATGAAGAAGCTGAAATCTAATACTTTTACTGATCCATCTGTTTTGCGTAAGTGGTATATGCATGCTCTGCAGTATTAATGAGGAAAAGGCTGGCTGAGTGTGCTTGCAAATTGCTCTCATTTGAAGGAAGATGTGCAAAGAAATTGAACAGCAACCCTGCAAGAAAATTCTGGCTATGCAAAGAGCAGGTTTTGCAGGAGCTCAGTAGGTCTGGTTTACATCTCCACTTCTGTCATATGCTGCTTCAGTGACACGAGACAAATGACATAAACATCATTATTTCCAGATACATGAGGAAACTGCCATGTGTGAAGAAAGAGTGTGGATTTACAGCTCATTAGTTGCTTTATACAGATGCTTAAATCTCAGGTAAATGCAAGATACATTGCTGCACTTTCAGTCAGGGTCAGAGCTACCTCACATTTACTCTGGAGCAATAAGCACACAGACAGTTGCCATGGAGTAGTTAATAAGCTGTAAATCCACGTTCATTTACTTGGTGGCAATTTGTTCATGCAGCTGTCTCCTCTGTCTGTGAAATGGGACACTACGTTTCATTTTCTCATCTTGGATATTTATAGAGTTAAGCATTTTTACACGCATGCAACACTTTGTGCATTGGTTACTGGAATACAAACAACAGTAAAAAACTAAAAATAATACCAATAATGAAATTCTTCCACATTAGTACATTTTAAGCTTGCTTGAAAGTTTTCAACTAATGTTAATGTACATAAAAGGTGCAAAAAGTGAGTGAATGTTGTCTAGGACATCTGGATTCTGAATTGTGGATATTGGAAGGAGGAAGAAACAAGAAAGAACTTGCCATATTTAGAATCATAGAATAGAATCATCAAATAGTTAGGGTTGGAAAGGACCTTAAGGTTATCTAGTTCCAAACACCCTCCCATGGGCAGGGACACCTCACACTAAACCATGCCACCCAAGGCTATGTCCAACCAAGCCTTGAACACCATTAGGGGTGGAGCATTCACAGCTTCCTTGGGCAGCCCATTCCAGTGCATCATCCCCCTTACAGTAAAGAACTTCCATCTTTTATCTAACCTAAACTTCCCCTGTTTAAGTTGGAACCCATTACCCCTTGTCCTATCGCTACAGTCCCCAGTGAAGAGTCCCTCCCCAGCATCCCCATAGCCCCCGTCAGATACTATGAGGTCTCCACGCAGCCTTCTCTTCTCCAGGCTAAACAGCCCAAACCTTCTCATCCTATCTTCATAGGGGAGGTGCTCCAGCCCCCTGATCATCCTCATGGCCCTCCTCTGGACTTGTTCCAACAGTTCCATGTCCTTTTTATGT
>JASSUY010014279.1:0-32009 GCA_032466535.1 Forpus xanthops | reverse complement strand
CTGAAAAATCCATAACACAGTGCTACACCAGCTACTGCTTAAAGAAAAATGACTGCTGCTGCTGAACCCATGACAGCATGTCTGAGAACAAATATCATATTAAATGAGTTTCCACTATACTAAAATAAAAGACTGTTCAGATAGAGGAGCTCCAGTTGCATGTATTTTGGTTTAGTGTTGCTTTTGAATCTATATCATGTGTTAATATCTTAAGCATATTGGAAAAAATAATTTATGTATGATATTTTCCAAGCTCATAAAATTTTTTTACATTTCACTGTCAAGAGGGAAGGATGTATCACCTGGATTCTGCTAGTAATATGCATGATAGAACATTGTAAGCTTATTAAATCCAGGTATAACTAAATGGGAGGAGCTCACAGTGATTTTGAAAAGCAGGTATAGGATTGAGAAGTATCCCAACAAACTGGAGAAATACTGTAGGAAAAAAGTATGCTAGTACTGGAAAAGGACATGTTAGGGTCTGTTAGAGAAGATGGCAAAGGTTGGTCTAAGTATCAGCTTGAGGGAGAGAGGAGAAGATGCAATGTTACAATGCTTTGTAATTTATATGTAGAAGTTTAAGTGCAGTGCTGTATAAAACCCCCAAAATATTGAGGCACAGCAGTGCCAATTAGAATGAAGATGTTGGGTCATGTGTTTTATAAGCTTCATTTCCATTTATTAATCTCAGCTGGAGTATTGTGATTTTCTGAAGCATACTGTTTCAAGCAAGTTCAACCATTTGGAGAGAATGCAAAAGAACAATAGAAGTCATTCAGAAAAACAGAAAATTTGTCTTGAAAACTAAAAGAATTGTTGCTGCCATTCAGTTTTTATTGTAAGTCATGTTTAACATAGTTTTCATGTATGACTGACTTAAAGAATATTGCTCTTTAATATCCATTTACAAAGTTACGTGGGCTAGATGTGTTTAGGGAGATGTAGGCTTGACTCTGGGTTTTGCAGTATGTAAACTCCTGGACTATGAACAGCAACTGAGCAAGCGTCCTTGCAGTGAGGAAACTTGGGTCTGTTCTGCAAAGATTAAGACATCCAGTAGAATCTATTAGGAAATCTGATTTGGGAATTATTTGCATGTGATTTACAGAAAGCTTGCTCTAATCTCTAGTGATAAGGGTAGCAAAATATTTCAGATCAGATGCCTGTAAAAAATAGATTATTTGGTGGTGGAAACCATAGGACATCTTTATTCAGACATCTGTTATGTATGTAGAATTGGCCACCTGCTTTCTTCTGTGTGAAATACAGGTGACCTTACAATGTTTCTTCCAGCCCAGTTTTTGTACTTCAAATATATGAATGGGTGATTATGAAGTGTTAAAATTTATAGAATCACAGAATGGTTTGGGTTGGAAGGGATCTTAAAGCTCATCTAATTCTAACCCTCTGCCATGGGTAGAGGCACCTTCCACTAGACCTTGAACAATGCCAGCGATGGGATATCCACAGCTTCTCAGGGCAACCTGTGCCAGTGCCTCAGTGCCCTCATAGTGAAAAGCTTCTTCATTAATAGCTAATGTAAATCATAGAATGATTAGAGTTGGAATGATGATTGTTTAACTTTTAACAAATTTCAACCAAAGACATTCCTCAGAGTATAAAATTATAGCTGTCTCTCTGATTAGATCCCTCTTTTTACCTGCAACAAGAGACAACAGATGGAAGAGCATAATTGTGACCTGGAAACTTTAACAAATAGGTATTTGAATTTGGATAAAAAATTTGATTTCGTGGTGAAGATAGTTTCATTGTCAGTCAGGACTGGGAGCCCCTTCTGAAGCAATCATCGGATTTTCTTACCAGAGCAAGGAGGAAAGTACCTCATCAAGCTTGAGACAGGTCTACAAAGAGTTCTGTGGGGTTTTCTTCAGGTTTGTTTTTTTTTCTGTTATGTTTTATACTAGATGAAGGCAAAAGGCTGTCCAGTCTAGTGTTCATCTACAGCAGTGGTTGGTAGCTGAGTAGGTAAGAATAAAAAATCAAGTGTGTAGTGATATTTCACAACATAGTGTTATGGAAGTCTGTAGTGTTAAGACTTCGTATTTTACTCTTGCGTTCATAAGCCTGTGTCATGGATTCAGCAGCAGCAGTTATTTTTCTCCATCTTGGTAGTTGATGCAACACTGTGGCTTTGATTTTGGGCCTGCGAACTGCGCTAATAACACCAGTGTTTTCAGCTACTTCTTGCTAATGTTTTGTCTGACCAAGGACTTTATGAGTCTTATGCTCTGCCAGGGAGGAGGGGAAGGCGGGAGGAAGCAGAGACAGGACACCTGACCCAAACTAACTAAAGAGGTATTCCATGCCACACCACTTCATGCCCAGGATGTAAAACGGAGAGCAGAGACCCCAGAAGGGTGGGGTTGCACTGCTTGGTGGGGCTGGGTGGGCAGTTGTATTCTCTTTCCTTGTATTTGCCTTGTCATTATTATTATTGGTGGTAGCAGTAGTGATTTGTGTTACACCTTAGTTACTAAACTGTTCTTATCTCAACCTGTGGGAGTTGCATTCTTTCAGTTCTCCTTCCCATCCCTCCGGGAGTGGGGGGAAGAAAGAGGAGGAAGTGAGTGAAAGAAAAAAACTGTGTGGCTGATTTACCGCTTAAGCCTTGACAGCCTGGTAAGAGTTGAGCATTCAGGGAGTCCTTAGGGAAGGAATTCCACAGGTTGACTAAGCATCCAGTAAAGCAACAGTTCAATTTGTTTGCTTAGAGCAGTGGTGATTGATTTGATGCTTCCAGCTTAGTGCTAAGACAATAGCAAACAGTCTTTGGCTGCTTGCATTATTCATGACTCTCACTAAAGTATCTGTAGATCTGTCATAGCCTCCCTTCCCTCTCATTTTCAGGCTGAAGAATCATGTTCCGATTCCTCCCAGGACAGAAGCTGTTCCGTATCTTGGGTTGTCTTTGTCACCTTCTCTGTCTTGTTCTGTTCCATAATGAGAGTGTGCGCTCTAGAGCTGCATGCATTGTTGTGAAATAAGTTTAAAATGAATTTATATAATGACATTAAGCTTTCTATTTTACTCCCATAATTCCATATGAATTTCTAACTTTCTCCCTTTTTGACCATTGCTGTGCGCTGACTGTAAGTGCGCCACACTTGTACATTGCTGTTGAACATAACACTGAACAACTTTTTGAGGATTCCCTGAATTGTAATTGGTATTGGTTACTTTTAACCCTATAGTGGATTTTAAGTTAATTTTACAGCTGGTATCTCTGAATAATATGTTTCTGTTTATTAAAGTAAAGGTAATTGTGTGCTATTGAAAACAGTTTTTAATACCTTGTTTCAGCAGTTTGTAAGGAGGATTAAAAAAGGGTAAACGTCAAGATGAAGTCCAGCCTTGTTCAAACTTGCATGAGGAAGTTCTCAGCAAAAAAGGCAGTCAAACCTGAGGCTTGCGACAATCATCTTTTGGGCCTGTAACCAATGCTGTTCTGGAATAAATCCTGTCTAGTTTTCTGGATGTGCTTCTACTGCAGGACTGGAGTACTGTTATCTTCCAAGTGTTAGAATCCAGACCTGTTTCTTTACAGCATTGTTACTGTCCAGAGAGAGGATATGATTATTTCCTGTGGTATTTACCATCTTTAGAAAAAGCTGGCCTAATTTAAACATTAGTTGGATGTCTTACATAAGTATGTTTTTTGTAACTTGGCAAGAAAGTATGCCTCATTAGAGCACGAGTCTTGAAACCGCTTTGTTTCTGTTTCCAGGCTTCCTTTTTCCTGTCTGACCTCAAATGAAAAATACTTATTCTAAAGCTTTATGCCATGTATAAGATAAGAATTTGAAAATCTGGAAAAGCTCCTCTGGAAGTGCAATGAATATTTTCTTTTCTAACAAGGCAAACAAAAATAATAGTCAAGATACACTAGCATTTTTTTCTGTTGGAGGTCTTGCTTTTTTGTTCTCAGCTAATACTATGTGTTATCTAACCCTATGTTTTTATGGTTTACTCTGAGGTTTTATGTTGTTTAAGGTAAAGAATCTACATTGGGAATCTACTGTTGTAAAGATTTCTAAAAGTTTACTACTGCCATGGCAGGCTTTTAAACCTGGTATGTGTGCTGCTAGAGAATTCAGGAAACCAGATCTTGCTTTTGATCTGCTCTAGGAGACTATTCAAATGTCAGAGGTTGAATTACATTCCAAAAAGATGGTTTGAAACAGTTTTTTCATCTTACTATTTAGCAAGATTAATATTTAAAGAGATTGAGTGTATAAATAATATTAAGTTTCTGCAAATACATGAATACACACATTTACAGGGAGAGGCACTACCCTGCACTTTAGATGTAAATGATGTCAATCTGTTGATGTTTCTTTACAACTGAAATTGAAGGTGTTATGCTATATCATGGCATTTAAATAATCTTCCATTGGCTCATAAAGCAATGAGTTTTGCTAAGCAAGATTATAACATTCAATCTCTCAGTTCCTGGAAGTGGTTGTATTTTTCAAACAAACTTGGTAGCTCTGTCAGGCTTATACTTTCTTTGGTAATAGCAGAGTTGGGGCAGTGTCCTTTAAATTATTATTATTATTGTAATTATTATTAAAAGCCAGTAGAACTTTTTTGTTCCAGACTTTGTGATTTTTAATGCAAACGTTCTCAAATAAAGTGAAATTAATGTTTTCCCATGAAATGAGCATTTCCTTTGTGAAGAGCTGTAAGTATTCAAAACTGTTATTCTTTTTTTGCAAAAATCTGAACTAGCTGCCTTTGTTTTCATTAGCTTTTTGGCTGAACTGTAGCCATCTGTTAGATAAATATCTAAGCAAAGTAGTTGTTTGCTTTCTTATTTTCTGATGATCAAACATGGTTTGGCACTCTCTGGGGCTTATCTTAGTCTTTGAGCTTAGAGGAGTAACAAATTAATGCATTGTGGAAAAAAACTCCTGTAGTGGCATCCACAGGGTTTTATTAAATTACTTTTCTTTCAGATTCTGTGCTTTCAGGAGTCATTTCCAAATGTCTGTGGATACCACTTCAACTCCAAGACCCCAAAAAGATCTTAGAGACTTCAGTTTATAGATAACTTTTCCATATAACTTTCCTTTTCATAGAGAACTTGGTCATCATGTAAAATATGAAACAATTTTTGCAAGGAAGGGGCAGTGTGAAAATCAAATTCAAGATAACCCATTAGTTGTGCAAACAGACTTTGGTTGCCCAGGAGAAATAGGATGTATTTATTCTGATTTCTTCCTAATATGATCAAAAAGCAGTTTCAGAAACATGGTCCCTAACATATGTTTTTAGAAGTTGTAGCCATTGGGAGGTGATTAATAATGTGACACATAACTGGTTAAAAATAGAGTCAAGCCAGAGGTGCCTGTGGTGATTTGATTTTTTTTTTAATTATTTTGTTGATTTTGTTATTTTCGCCCTGATGTGTTAGAAGATTAAAGTGCATTCTTAGAAGACAGAGGTATTTGCTGGCTAGATAGTACATAGCCTGGGTTGTCAGCAGGACTTGGTATAGGGTAGCAGGCAGAAGGATTTAGATGAAGCTTAAGATCTATAAATCTGGATATTCTTGGTTGGTGGTTTTGGTATAATTTTAATGACTTCTGTCTGAGGTTTCCTCAGTTCACACATATTCCATGTGCCTTCACACTGTTTCCCTTTGCTCTGTAAGCCACAGCCTGGTTTAGTTTCTAGTAAAGAAAACTTTCAGTCCAGACTTTGAGCCCTGATTAGAACTTTCTTGCCTCACCGCTTTGAAGCAATGCCATATGCTGCTGTGAAGTAATTAAAAATAAAGTACCTTAGAAATAGCTGGATAAGCTTCAGTTTCTGTAAATATCAGCGTAATTCCTTCTGCCACAGATTTGTTACCCTCATTCGTCCTCTGATACTTGAATTGTGTCTCAAATGGGAAACCTAGGATTCTGCATATCTCAAAGTTAATGGTAAAGAAGTCTTCTGTAGGAAGTGGAATATAAGGTAATTCTGAGGCAGTTGGGGTTTTTAAAGTACTTTTGAAAGGTGGAAAGTAGAGGAGAGAGCAAGCTCTCCAGCAGATGATTCTAGCATGCGTGCTTCCCTCCTGTTGGCAAGCTGCCGGTTAAGCTTTCTCTTCTCATGGGCTGGTCCTTCCCTTGATGTTATGGACATTCTTTGCATGTGTCCTAAGACTTAGCACTTGCTGTCCATAAGTCCATAAGCACTACTCTTTGTGTAAAAGAAACCCCAGGATTAACGTGAGCAAGACACAAGATCTGCCATGTGATGAAGTATTGCATGAGGGGGGTTATGCTCAATACATTTAATTTATGGGAATAACACGTGACATAAAACAAGTCTGCTGCACTCAGTCTGTTTTGCAAGTGTGAAATTATAGTGTTAGGTCAGTCCCTAGCAGTGTGCAGCTGAGATCCAGATGTTGGATCCAACTAATAAAATATGAGCTTAAAGGCATTTCAGACTGCTTATAATCAACAGAGAACACATGCCTCGAATGCTCCAACTGTATAGACCCTTTTTAAAGGAGTGTGGAGAGAAAGATTTTAAGCACAGAGGAAGGAGCTGTGTAGTCAAACAAGCAGAGGAGCTACCTGATGCACCACTGATAATACATATATGTGGCACTTGAGTATATACCTCCTGATATAATACTATATTGAAGTGTCATTTGAGCAGTGTGGTGTTTTCTTAACTCTTATGGTTTTTGTTATCTCACTGTAAAACTCTACTTCTTTTTTTTAACAGAAGTTATTCTTGAGTTGTGTACAAATTATTTATCCCAATCCTTATATACCTTTATGTTACTTTCTTGTAGGCCAAACTAATCTGAGGAGTCCAGAGGATATTCAGATCTATGTTGTAAATACAAATTTCACTCTAAGTTGGAACTACACTGGGAATGATACCAATGTGACATTTTCAGCAGAATACAGGTGGTAAGTAGTAATTTTATTCTAAGCCAGCAGTGTCTATCACATATTTGTATAGAAGAGCATATTAATTAATTACTGTACTTATCAATACTGTCACATAATACTCTTGGAGATGGTTTGAAATCCAGAAAGTAGAGGCTGGGAAGACCAAGTCTTGAAATGAAGTGGAATCTGAGCATTGTCCTTCATTTCTCTAATTCATATTTAAAATTAGACTGTTCACCAGTTGTGGCATATTATAAATGCAGGACACCCCTGGTAGTAATGCTTAACAATCAAGTGGTTCTTCAAGAAGATTAACCTGTGCGCTTAGAAATGTAGTATTTAGATTTATTCTCTGGTGATTTGGGTTTGGTTTGGTTTTGTTTGCTTTTCTTGGGGGAGGGTGGGTGTGGAGGCGGGGGAGACATTGTGTGTGTTTTGCTTTTAAATTAAGGTACATTGTGGCCACACACAGATTTTGGGAGAGTTTTCAGTTTAGTTTTTTGGTAATTTTTCAGTGTTTATGAAACTAGATTTCTTGTCTGCAAATTTTAATCACAAAATGTGAAACCATTTTTGTTCTTAAATGTTTGCTTAGTTTTACTCATTTGGTATTTTTTAAGTATTTGTATTTTTCGGATAAGAAACTATCAAAAACCACTTCTGTGACAAAATCACTGAAGTTCTTTATTTTAGGATTGCCTGGTGTATAATTTTTGGTATATTTAAAAGAAAAAGCCAACACCAAACATCTCCTAGTCTTCAATGTGTAGATGAGAGAGCTGCTTTGAAAATAGTTTTATTTTAAAAACATAATACTTGTCTGAAAGATAAAATAGGCATTGAGGATAAACAATTACTACTTCAAGTCTGTGCCTCTTTTCTGGTCAGGTTGTAGTTAATCTTTGTATGAAATGTCTCTTTCTTAAATAAGGTTTGTATGTTTGTTAACCCACAAGAAAAACAGCTTCTGTAAAGCAAATTAGTCCCACACTTAGCACTGAACTCCCATTTTCTCTTTTCTTTCTTTGCTGATGTCAGAATTTGGATTTATTTTTGCTGGTTTTATGCTCTTTTAAGTACATCTTGCCATCAAGACTTTTAAATTTCTTCCAACAAATTATAAAATCCTTGGCAGCCTGGGATCATGTACTAAGGATGTAATTCTGGATTTTGACAATTCTCTGATGTTGTTTTCTGGCACTGTGTGCTTACGTGGTAAATAAAGCAAGCTGGTATCAGGCTTTTCAGAGTGATAGTTAACCTTTGGCAATAAGGTTAACTTAATAAATTAATAGATTCAATTAATGAATTGAAATTGCAGTATGAATTCCAGGCTAACTAGGTAGATAAACTTGATTGCACTGGTGCTGGTGATAAAACAGCATTAAATGGTTTGACATCTACTTGCCTTAAGAAGGATAGGAAAAAGAATCTCAAGACTTAAATTGCGTCTTAGTTTTATTTTGGGGTGTGTTTTCTTTCTTACAGGTTTGAAGATACCGAGACAAATGGAACAGAGTGGAAGGGGTTGCCTGGGTGTCAAAATGTTACTTGCACAGAATGTGATTTTTCATCAGCAATAACTGAATACTATGATAAGCATCATGTGCGTATAAGGGCTGAAAGAAGGGAAGAAGTGTCTCCATGGTCTAGCACTTTTGAAATGCTTCCATATTTTCTGGGTATGAGCTCCATATATACTGTAACATTAAATTTTCTTCAGTACATTATTGTGGAAAAAATGTGTATGGGTTCCATTGCTCATTACAACAGGAGCTGGTGGTTTTCTCAGCTTTAACATAATTTAAGGTGTTTGCAGGTCATGGAATGCTACAATTTTCTCTTTTTGGCAATGGGAAAATATTGTAAGTGATGTTTTTTTCCTGACAGAGTTTTCTGACAGTCTATATATTTCTAGAATTCATAAAAATCCTTTTTGACATTGGACTTTTCTGGAAGCTTTCTTCTAACCTTGTGACTTTTCAGTAGTTACAGTATAGTATGGTGTTGAAGCCTTCCCTCAACATTGATTTCTTTGAGCTAGGTTTCTTGCCTTGCATGTTTGGGGAAAACTTACGCTGATTTTCACTGCAGATTCTAAAGACCATTTAGTAAGTGACACTGCATTTTAACTCCATTGCTTTTATAACCAGGTAGCAGTGCTTGGTTGTTAGAATAGATGTCTATTAGATACTGACTGAGATTCATGAAAACTGTTATCCTATAGGCAGTTACTGTGATCTTGTTGTTGTCTTAAAATAATTAAAAATAAGGTGCTATAGGCAATTAGTGTGGGTTTATGAATGTAAATTACCTTCTTGATTGTTTTTAAATAATCATGCTTGACATTTTTCTTTTAATATTTGCAGCTCAGATTGGACCCCCAGGAATAGCGTTGCAGTCCATGAATGGAGTCATAAAAATTAAGGTTTCTCCTCCAGAAGAAAATCAGGTCCAAAAAATGTGGCTAACCCCTCTAGATTTTAAATATAAACTAGTTCTCTGGAAAAATTCATCAAATTCAGAGGTATGATCACTTATCATTATTATTATTATTATTACTTTTGAACCTTAACGTAACTATCAGAGATGTACTTTAATTGCTTCATGCTCTAAAATAGAGTTGTTTAGTTAGGCAACTGTATAACTGTTATTATGCAGCCTAAAAATTGGGAGAGGGTGTTTGCTTTCTCGATTTTGTTTTTACTGGAAGATTGCCTCTAGATATTTTGTGAGAAGAGTCTGCCTGATTTCCAGTGCATAAAGAAGAAGGTGAAACTAAGATGTGTTGGATCAGGAGGCACCCGTAGCCAGCAGGAATGGGGAGGGAGAGTTCAAGGCAGTGGGAAGAAGTATTTACAGTAAGGCATAGATACAGGGGAGAAATAAGAGGCTAACTTGATCTTACTGCAACCATACAGCTTGACTAAAGCTGTCAGTGTACTGTTCTGTGTCATTAACTAAGGTCTCTGTTTCTACACTTTAGGTTGGGGTTTTTAGAGTTTCTTTTGAGGTCTTGAATTTGTGAACTAGTTTCCAAGCTGTAATGTGCATCTTGTGCAGCAGCTACAGCTATTCTGTAAAGACCAAAGTAGAAGCAGTCTTTTTTTTTTCCCCCTGTCCTTTTAGGGGAATGGGTGCCAGCTATATTAGGGCAGGAACTGAAGAGTATCTATATTCCTTTGAAGACCTAGTTATAATCATTACACGTCAAAGCTGGGGGGAAAAGCTTCAATTTCAGTACAAGCTGTGTACATAGGCTAGTCATTGGAAAGTCTGGTAAACTGAAAGCAGAGAGGTAGCAGGAGGGGGAAGGGGAAGTGTTTGCTCAATTAATTGAGGGATGGAAGTGTATGATTTCTCTTCTGACTATATGCCTGAATCTGTGTGGTGAGTAGAGCGGTGCCACGATCCCTCCACACTTTCATGTATTTAAAGGAGCATGATGTATTCCTTCCTTTCAGAAATGTGGCTAAATTGGAACTTCTCTTCAGCATTTATTCAGCTTACATATGGTCCTCAATTACCTATCTTAGCACTTTTAAGGAATATTATATAAATGCGCTGAACCCTGGAAAAGTTAAAAAAGAATACTGCTCATAAAGAAGAACAGTTCTCTTCTAATGCCCTTTGCCATTGTTTCTTACAGTTCAGAAGTCAAAGTATTTTTCCTACTGACATAATTGATGATCTTGCACCAGACACTACCTATTGTTTGAAAGTTCAAGCAACTCTTCCTTTGGAACTGCGGGAAGGCTTATTCAGTCCCATTCGTTGTATAAAAACAACCCGTAAAGGTACTGAGTAAATTCATCTTATCTTAAAATGATTATCTAAACTGTTGCAAAGTAAATTGTTCTAAAGCAGTAGAAATAGGCAGAAGTGCTACATTCTCATTTTGGTATAACAGCAATCTTGAGAGTGATGTAAATTTTCTATTTTAAATCAATATAAAATATGTCACTGCTCAATATTAGCCTTAGTAGTACAAAAAAGATTTTGCTCTGAGGCAAATTCTGTCCATTAATTTGTATTGCAAAAGCTTCTTTCTGTATTTTGGAAAATTTAATATTTTGAGTTTCTGACTGAATCAGGAAGAAAGGGATGTGTATGTAGGCAAAATAAAAGCTTTTGTAACTTGGCAGTAAGTGAATGCATATGAAGTTGTGCTAATCTTGAAGTAATATTGGTCTTTATGCAGGCCTTGGTGAGTTTATTATTACAGATTTTGAAGAATGGCTTAGTGGCAATTTGGTACCAGCTGCTTGTTTTCCATGTCTAAATTCTTTTGTGTGAGCTTCAGGTGTGAGTTTAAGTACTTCTGAATGTTTGTTTCAGGAAAAAAATACTGTGGGAGTGTAAAAAGTCAAACATTAGATTGAATGAATGGTACATCAAAATTACTTCATGTTTATACATGTATATTTTACATGTTTTTCTCCTCAAGTTATTGCCGAACCAATTTGTTTCTATTAATCTCAAGTTTCTTAATTTTTCTGAATTGATTTAAGCAATTTTTTTTTTTTTTATTAAAGGCCTAATATGCTGTATACCACTGATTTTTGATATGACATCTTGATAATGAATGAAAACAGAATATTTTTTTTAAGTATTGGACCATTTACATGAGAAATACCCATTCAGTGAGAAATTGTTGTACATAGAATCATAGAATAGTTAGGGTTGGAAAGGACCTTAAGATTATCCAGTTCCAACTCCCCTGCCATGGGCAGGGACACTTCCCACTAAACCATGCCACCCAATGCTATGTCCAACCTGACCCTGAACACCATCAGCGATGGAGCATTCACGACTTCCCTGGGCAGCCTTTTCCAGTGGCTTACAGAATTTCTTCCTCTTATCCAATCTAAACTTCCCTTGTTTAAGTTTGAACCCCTTACTGTGGGTGATTTCTTGTTAGAGAATGGACATATGCCTGCTCTGAGTGAAAGCAACTATATATGCAGCTGGTCAGGTAGCAGGGGTAACTTCTGGTTACCTCTGTGCAGCTGGCTGTAGAAAAGAAGTAACTCCGGGATAGCTAACGAAACAAGAATGCAGGCCTGGAAGATAAGAAGGAGCTAAGATAAGGAGGTTGCTAAATTGGACTATAAATCTTGCTTGCTTACAAAAACTACACTTTAGGTTCTCACAAAACATGTTAACCAATAGTATGCCTGTTGCTAAGTATATGTAACCAATCGTAGAAAGACATGTAATGTTAGAGCTGTTAACCTGAATTATATAAACTGTAACTGTACCTTCAATAAACGGGCTTTAGTCTAATCATATTGATTCCTGACTGAGTCCTCGCTGCACCTCACCCCTTGTCCTCTCACTACAGTCCCTAATGATGAGTCCCTCCCCAGCATCCCTGTAGGCCCCCTTCATATAGAACTTTCCAATAATTGTATATTTCCTTTTTATTTTGAGCAGTGAATGACCTACTCTGTGCAACAAATCTGAGAATTCTTGCTTTGAATATGGAATTTCATCTACATTGGACTAATCAGTATAAACAACATGTGAGCTACAATGTACAGTATCTCATGTGAGTTAAACATTTTCCATGTCTCTGTTTAAAGAGGCTTCGTCATTCTAAATGCCATCCATTGCATTGTGTGTAAATGGTTACTAGAAGTTAAAGTGAAATACTTACAAAAAGTAGCTGTTCTTTGTTACGTTGGGGTACCTCATCTGGACAATGTAGCTTTTGAAAGGATTGCATATAATTTCATATTTTAGAATTTCAGGGTACTAGGCTTCTTTAAAAGTGTAAATACCAGATGGAATGGACTGCTAAACACGCCTTAAGTTTTAAAAGATATTTGCGTCGCTTCAGTAGAAATTAGATGACTAGAAGTGAGTAAAAATGCAGGTATTCAAGGTTTCAATTGTCAACATGTTTGATTACTTCTGGTCAGATCCCAGCTGGAAAAAACTCCATCACATGTACAGAACTGTATCTTAGTATCCAGTTGTTGCACAAAAATTGTGGTCAGCATCTAAATGAAGGGGAGAGATACCTCTGGCATTCTTTCAGAATTCCTTTGTCGTGGCAGAAAGGTATTCAGTTTAATGGAACTGTATGAAAACTCTTATTTGGATTTTAGAAATTGATGCATAATCCTTCTGTTGAGGCTTGATAAAGCACTAATTCAGATTTCCTGATCCAGTTAATTTCATTGTTTCAATTATAAATGAAAAAATGATATTCCAAATATGAGAAATTTCTAAGAAGCCCATTCTTCCAAAATTAAAAAAAAAACAAACCTATGTAACACAGGTCAGCGTGCTCTTCCCCCCCCGCTTTCACCCTGAGTTCAAAGGCCTCATGTCAAAAACTATTAAAACATCTCTTGCAGTGGGTATCTGAAGAAACTGCATGATGATTACTCAGTAAAGTGGCTGAATGTACACGGGTGTGAAAACATCACGGATACACAATGCAACTTTTCGTCTATCATCACTACTAATTCTGGATCTTATTACCTCCGTGTGCAAGCCATAAATGAATATAATAGATCATGTTTGTCTAATGAAGTAAAAGTAGATCCTCTGATAACAAGTAAGCAGCATGTTTTCTTAAATTTACATTTCTTAAAAAACTTGTCCTTAATGCTGTTATTTGCAAAAAAAACCCTTGCTGGATTAATGAAACTGAATACATAGTTTCTCTACAGAAACTGTTATGAATCTTGGCCTCATCAAGATAAACAATTTTTTTTCCATTGTCTTCTCCATTCAGCACAGCCGGTATTTCACTGTATTTAGAATTATATCATTTCCTTTGCAAAATTGAACCGTAAAACTGCCATTATATGGCATTTTATAATCTCACTGTATACATTAATCACTGTGTGTGTTTGTACTAGAAATATCCCTAGTCTGACTTTTTCCATTCACAGGGAACACTTCTTTATCTCAGAAAAATGATGCCAAAGTTGAATGATTTCAGAAGCTACTGCCTTTATGTTCTTGTGCATCTGCTCTCATCTCTTCCTTCTATCACTGCACAGTGGACCCTGAATTTTGTGCTATCACAGTATTGCATGGATATACAACCCTGAAAAGCTTATGGAAAAGCAGTTTTAAAAGATAGTGACTTCTAAGTCAAAAATACACTTTCCAGAATGAAATGACAGTAATTTTTGTCCTCAGTCTTTTTGTTTTTTGTGAGAAATGTGGCTGCTACTAAAAGATTTGACTTCAAGTCAGTCATAAATGTCAAGAAATGTTTATCTCCAGGGTCTCTGTAATAAATTATTCTTCAGTAACATAACAGAACATAGGTAAATAATGCATCAAGAGAAAACAAAACTGTCATGCTTCTCGCTTTTCAACTAAACTGTGAAAGAGGGTATATGTGAAAAAGAGGGTCCATATCCTGATGAGTCATTTCACTTTGGCATGCACAGAATTGATCCCATGGCCTGTATATTTCATGTCACTGAAACTTGCAGAAGCAATATATGAATGTGGAAAGAGAAAACAACTGAAATATTTCTCAGGACTTGAGATTATGAATAAAGCTATTAGTCAAGCTAGACTTTGAAGTACACATTCTTAAAAATTGACACAGATTTCAATTACAGTATTTTTTTTTAATATCATTCTTTCAGTCTTATTTTTAACTTTTCTTTTTTTTTCTTTTCTTAAAACATCTTAAGATGAAATTGGCCCTCCTGGTGTAAAGCTGGACATCAGTAATGCTTTGCTCCATATCCAGATTTCACCTCCAGGAGGATCTGAGAGTGAAGTCATGAGGGACTACTATGACTTGTCTTACCAGGTTCTGTATTGGAAGAATTCATCAAATAATGAGGTATGAACTAGTTCAGTACTTAAAACAGTAGATAAAATTTTATATGACTTAAATACAGAGTTTGAGTTCTCCTTAAGGAGCTTATTTTCAAAGAGCCATATATACGGTTTATCAGTCATGCACTTGATTTGTTTTATTTTGCTTTGCTGAAAGATTCTTCTAAAAGTCTGGTCAAGATGACTTTTATCATAAAGTAATTGAGATTTTAATCTGCTTCCATTGATGTTGCTAAAGTGTAACGATTTGTGGAATTGCACTGAGTTCTGTATGAACTGCTAAATAGCTCACTTTAGAATGGAAGTTTTAGGGCTCTTGTGTACGATCTTTGTTACCGTATGACTGTGTGCACTGTCTTAATTAAATGTAGCTTCCAGCCTCTCAAATTCTTTTCTTTCTGTATTTGTATTTTAGCTGTGTGATACATAACTATATGTATCATAAACCAATGAAGTCCTGCGTGCCTCTAACTCATGTTTTAATGGATCTTTCCATATTTTTTAAATGCTACTTACGGTAAAATATTTTACAGTAATCAGTAAATGTGTATGTGTAAATGCATGGAAGGAGAAAACGAACTGCAACAGGAAAACGTTTTGCTTTGCACACCACTTTGAGCTGTAAACTTTCAGTATGGTGAAAGCAGTTGGTTTTTGCCAATAAGTGCTTCCTGAATGTGTTTGCTT
This sequence comes from Forpus xanthops, assembly GCA_032466535.1. Classification (NCBI taxonomy): domain Eukaryota; kingdom Metazoa; phylum Chordata; class Aves; order Psittaciformes; family Psittacidae; genus Forpus; species Forpus xanthops. The sequence goes on along the minus strand of JASSUY010014279.1, from coordinate 16,578 downwards.
AGGAGAGAGTTGTGTGGTTTCTTTTATTTAATCCAAGTGCAGAGCAATGTCTGACTTTACAGAATTACTTCTTCAGCAGAGGCCAAAATTCTAATCTATTTGAGTGACTCTTGTGCTCTTTATGTGCATCTTGTTCTTCCGTTTTTTTTTTCTTTTTCAGGCGGAAATCAAAGTGAAAGAGATAAAACAGACAATAGGGTCAATCTCTGATCTAACACCCTCAACTTTGTACTGTGTGAAAGTACAGGCATTTTCAGAAACCTATAACAAAAGCAGTCATTTCAGCAAAGAGGAATGCATCAAAACACCTGGAGGTAGGAAGAGCTTGGGGATTGTTACACCTCTGGAAGGAAAATTGTTAACCTTTTATAGGCCTTTGCAAGTCTCAGTAGTTAAAAAACATCTGCAGCATGAATTGATGACCTCACAGAGTTGACACCTAGTTGGGCAGAGATCAAAAATGTCAGTCTTGTTACTTTGCTGCTCTGTGTTCTCCCCTACAGCTAAACTGCTGCTGTTCTGACCTGGTCACAATTATGTTTTGGTTATTCTAGAACACAACTCATTTTAGAAATTATCTCAGGTTAATAACTGTAGTGATGATGAGTTACTATGTACAATGCCTTGTTAACAGGCAGGCTTTAAATTCCAGTGCTTTCAAGATATTTTAAGTGGGTGCGAGGAATCACTAAATGCTGTTTTCAAGAGTATTTTTTAATTGTCTTAATTCTGCTGTGAAATAATTGTATTCAAGAAAACTCCTGTGCTAAAGTGTGAAGAGACAAATCTTCAGGCTCATTGTAACTGAACAATTACCTTTTGCAAAATGAGAATACATTTGTAGATGGATTACGCTCACTCAGAACCTAAGAGGCAGTTATCTGTTGAATTTAATTTGGCCAGTTACCTTGTATTAGCAGCTATAATGCTAGAATAATTACTAAATACCTAAACTGACTTAAAGCTGAGAAAATGTATTACTAGTAATGGTGTTTTCTCATATCTTAAGCTTTTAGGATTCATTTATATTGTAGTCCTCACTGCTTTCTCTTTATCAAGCCTAAGAAGAAATAGAAGTTACTTTTTTAGCTTCATAAGATAATTTATGTATTTTGCTAGTTAGCTACTAGTCTCCCCTATATCCTCCTAAATAGATACCTATGTATATCATATTATAGTAATGAGGCTATTTAAGGTTAAGCAGTACATCCCAAGACTCAGTGTTGAGAGACAGCCCTGTACTTCTCGTACATTCTTATATCTCAGTGAGGGAATCTTTCATTCTTTGATCATTTATACTAACTGAAAATAGAGATAAAAAGACTTGATTTTCTCAGCTTGTTTATTTATAAAGTCTTTCCTGGTATGTATTGTTTTAAGTATGTTCAAACTCTTTTCAGTTTGTTTAAGCAATAGTGCCAGAGAATATGTTGCAAAGCAGAAGGGTGGAAGAGAGGAGGAAGCTTGCAAAGCTCTTGCAATTTAAGCACTGAATAGCTCATGAATATGCAGATAAAAGGTTTCTTTGAGTACAATGTTTTGCCATCAAAAGCTGGATTCTGTCATTTAAAATCTTTCTACCATAAGGTCTCATCCTTAAGTCCTGGAATTGAGCCTAGCTTCTTACAAGGTTTTGCACATTTCTTGGGTTAAAACAGGAATGCAGGACCATAGATTCACTTTGGTTTGGAAGGGACGTTAAAGCTCATCCAGTTCCAACCCCCCAGCAGAGGCAGGGGCACCTTCCACTAGATTCAGCTGCTTGAGGCCCCATCCAACCTGGCCTTGAACATTCCAGGGATGGGGCAGTCACAACTTCTCTGGGCAGCCTGTCCAGTGCCTCACCACCCTCTTCGTAAAGAATTTCTTGCTTATGTCCAATCTAAACCTACTCTCTTTTGGTTTGAAACTGTTGCCTTTTGTCCCATCACTACAGTCCCTGGTAAAAAGTATCTCCATCTTTCTTAGAAGCCCCTTTTAAATGTTGAAAGACCGCAATATGGTTTTTCCTGGAGCTTTCTCTTCTCAAGGCTGAACAACCCCAACTCTACAGACCTTTCTTGCTAGGAGAGGTGTTACAACCTTCTGACCATTTCTGTGGCCCTCCTTTGGACCTGTTTTAACAAGTCCTTGTCTGTCCTGTGCTGGGGACCCTAGAGCTGGATGCAGTAGTCCAGGTGGGATCTCACAGAGTGGAATAGGTGGTGAGAATCATCTCCCCATCGCTTGTTTTTATGCATCCCAGAACACAGGTGGCTTTCAGGGCTGCAAGCACACACTGCCAGGTCATGTCCAATTTTTCATCCACCAATACCCCCAAGTCCTTGTGCCTTTTAGTTAGATCCTGCATGCATGCGGTAGCACAATAGATTTGCATGCATCAAGTGCTTAATGGTAGCTGCATGCAGCCTTTTTGTCCTGCTATTGAGTAGTGACATATAACTGGGAATAACTGGATGATCCTGTCTGGAAATGCCTGTGTTCTTATAATAAATAAGTATTTTGTGCTGTTTTTTTGAATAACTTTCAGATATTGGAATGGCATCATTTGTGTAATGATCATCATGGCTGGTTACAGCACTGCAGAAATGTGAAGTGTACTGTAGCAGATTTGGAAATAATGTGTTCTGTAATGTTTGTAGTTCAAGAATACCTAGGCTAAATGGGTTTTATTAACTTTTTCAGATAAAATTTTGCCTCTGATCATTTTAGCAACATTTGTAATTGCCCTGATTGCTGTCTTCCTTGTCGCTGTGCCTCTTGGTTTTGCCCTGTATCAAGCCTACAGTAAAATCAAATACGTGTTCTTTCCAACATGCCAACCTCCTTTGAATATAGAGGTAAGATGAGATATATTTTTCTCATTCGTTAAGCAGATGTATTTTTTAGAAAAAATCATGCAAAGTATTATTAAGAAGTGTTTATCTGTTATCCTGTGTCTTGTGGGTATGCCAAGATTCATTATATAAGTTTTAACAGAGTGCAGATATGGAAGAAATGGGTACTATCAATTTCTAGAGTTCTGTGAGTGGCAAATATTTTAACTTATATGGTAAGAATCCTGTTCTGAAATGAACAGGGCACCATGTAAGTATTGGTGTATTTGAAATGTTTTCGCTGTGCTTTCCTCTGTGAGTCTCCAAACACTGATGTTGAGCACTGTATTACCTTCCTACATAAGTCATCGTACCCCATCTCACTGAAGCTCCTAGGATAGGTAGCATACAAAGCTTTCTAAATAAAGTGGTAATTTAAAACCAGTATTGTAGTTTACAAGGGCAAACCTGAATTTAAGTTATTTGTAAGGCAGCATTTGAACTGGTTTGTTTAGTAGAATGGTAACATAATTAATGCATTACTGGTAAACATAATAATTGCAGTGCATATTTGGAAACTTGTGATGGGTTTGATATAAAATGACCACTTCAGAGAATAGATTTAAAGCACATAGGATAGACAGGAGTGCACTGTTGAGAGCTTTATAAGGCTTGCAGCCTCTTCCTTGTTTCAAACTTTGCCTTATAACTGATGAGCACACACCTCATTCCCATGCTAACATACAATCTTTGAAAGTTGTCAAATTAGGATTTTTCTTTAGGTCTTCTGTAGCCTGATAAGTCTATAGTCAATAAAGTACCACAATTATATAGGTGTTTGACAACTAAAAGCATAATGAAAGAGTTAAGACTAATGGTAGTAATTCTTTAGTGTTCGATTTTATGAATGCAACTAAATTTCACCCTTACTTTGAGTTTATGAACTTAAGGAAATAAGTGGCATTATAGGTAGAAAAGCTCATGATGCTGCTGAACATGATAAACCAGATTTGTACAGCTGTGGTGTTTTGCAGAATTATTATTTAGGTATTAAGTATGAATGTTCATCTCTTTTTTTTCTGCTTCTCTTTTTGCAGGGTTTTGGAGGACAGCTTTTTAGCAGTGCTTATCTGTTAACTGCTGAAGAACCAATAGAAAATTGTTCTATAATTGAGACTATTATCACAGAAGAAGTAAATCAAACTGTTCTCAAAGATTGCAAACATTCTAAACAGAGCAGTCGAGACTCAGGAAATTATTCTAATGATGACAATACTTCAGGAAGCAAAGTCTCAGAAGAAATGTTAGAAAAGGGAACAGTATAACATCTAAGAAAATAAAAGCCATAATGGGACTGGCAGCATAATAAACACGTAACAACTTTTAACTCTGACAGTAGCAGCTTAAGGAGAACACTGCCACTTTGGGATCCTTGCCTTCAGGTTTCCAAATCTGCACTTTGTTAGTGGAAAGTGCAAGCTGACTGAAGTTCCATTAAAGCACAGTTGATTCCTCATACCTTACAGCATTTTGACTGAGTCTTCATCATGTGAGAAAAAGAGTACTATCTGCGTAAAGAGGAGCAGATCTGCACACTTTTTGAACCTGGTAACCTCAGCAAAAGTTTACTGTGTTCCACGAGAAGAACTTCTCGCTATCTTAAAGATTTGTTTTAAATGCCAGTGTGTATTGTGACAGAAGCCTTAAATTCCAGTATTGAATCTTACGATGTTTACACAGGCAGAAGGAAATAGATGCCTGATACAATTTTAGGAACTTTTCTGACACTTTCTTCCAGCCCCCTCAGGAGCAGTGCTTTTTAGTTCAGCTGGTCTAGAACAAGAGATGCAAGGAGCCCAAGGGTAGCCCCAGTGAGGTAGCTGCTCTGAGCCTACTTGTAGAATTCCTTGTGCTCAATGGCTTGTTTACGTATCTGTGTCCCTGTGTCAGGGTGATCTTTTCCCATATTGTGAGTATGGGAAGGGGAAAAGGTAGGAAGGAGATTCACTTCACTTTATCATGAAGGAAAATTTCAGAGTGGAAGTTCTTTGTAAATAGAGGTTGAATCAAATAGATTTTCACTGCATTTAGGATGAAAACCAAGCAGAAACTAAAATGACAAAAGCATGTAAGAGGCCTTGATTTAATTATTTATTTTTCTCTTTTATGCTTCTAATTGAACTGTATTTAGAAGTGTGAATCCCTTTTTAACAAGGAGAAAGCTTCCTTCTGTAATTAGGAGGACTGAAGCTGAGTTTAGAAAATGCCTTTTAACAGAAAGGTGAGGAGCTTTTCCAGCTTAGTCTCATTTTGCCAACAGACTTTCCTTTGGAAAAAAATATAAGATCAGCTGCAATAATGTTTCAATTTGCATACCGCTTTCTTCTGAAGTAATTTTTATAAGTAGCTTGTTTTATATGAAGAAATTAATTTAGAGTAAACTAGTTTTGAGCTTCATGTGGGCTGTTGTTTATTGTAACAAACTGTTGGTATTTATATATATTGTTTTCTTAATATTGAAGATGTGATCTAATTTTATAAACTGTATGTCCCTGTGTTCATTGGAGAACATAATATATTTTGCACATTTACTTTATCCCTTTCTTGGTTCCATGTATTTTTGACATAGTGATGTTGAAACTAGACTGTGGATACTTGAGAAGATTTCCGTAAGCCTTCAGTTATTTTTCCTTCCTAAAAAAAAAAAAACAATGTGAAGAATATTGTATATAAGTTTGAGGCTTATGTTGGGAGTGTTGCATGATTTAGACAAAAAAAATGCCAATTCATTTTCTGAATCAGGGCTTAAAACAGGCACGCTGAACATGAGCATTCCAGTCATTGTGGTCTTTGGTAGATAGCTTCCATCCCTGGATTCTTGTGAGATACTTAAAGGAAAGATGGTATGAAGTTGTCTGTATTTGCACAGTCTCTTCAGCATGATCTGAGTTTGCAACTTGTTGATGCAACTGTACCTCTTAGTGTTATATGCTGTAACTGACCTTACTGGATTTTTTTTTTTTTCTCTTGGGCAACTTCAGTTTCAGCCTGCTTTTCTTATTTGTGACCTACTTCTGTAGAGTTTGGGGATATGTTTTCATCTGGGGCATTTTCAAAAGTGAAGCTGTTCTAAGCACATGTACTGAAGTTGTGGGTTTGGATTTGTTTTTTCCCTGCTCTTCTAGGGAAAATGTTTCATCCAGTATTTCAGTGGCCAGCTGTGGGCTGTAATTTTGATGGTTGCTTTCTGTGACATAAGACGTTATTTGCCTCCTGGAGTTTCGACTCTCTAGATGAAAGCTGTTTAATGTAGAGGATTTCACTGTCAGATTTCAAACAATGGTGAAGGACTCTACAATGAGTGTTCTTGAATTTGACAGAATTCATAGTTTGCAGGCAACCCGCATTTTTTTTTTAAGATGTAGAACCAAATGAGTGGTGTGCTTGAAGTTTGATTATAAGGTGGATTATAGAAGATGTTGTCTTAATTGTTTTCAATGTTGGCAGAAGAACCAAAACTAGAACTGTAAGATGGAAATACTCATTCTAATACTTAAACTGGAAACTTGAGTTCCTAAATACCTGAGGCAATCTCATTCTGATCTGTTTCAGCTGTATTCAGAAACACTAGGAAAATAATATGACAGCATTTCTTACAGGATGCCTTTTAAGAGCAGTTTATTACAGTGCATAAAAGAACTTTGAATGTCATCTTTTAAATTTCCAAAGCCTTTCTAAAGAGTAAGACTCTTGAAATGGTTTTCTTTTTCCTTGTTCAAAATATTTCTAACAATCTTTATTATCTGGTATGGAAGAAGCTCCGAGTGTGCTTCTCTTCACTGGAATTATTCAGTGGGATGAGATACAGTATTGATGGTGAAAATCACAAGCAAGTCAATCGAACACAATGTTTTTGAAACTAGAAGCACTTGGCAATGTGGGTACTGTGGAATACATGTAATACCAGCTTTTGGGCTCAGTGTGATGAAGCAGAAGTTTCCTGTCATGGGATTGCTGTTGAAAGGAAACCAGCATCTGGTAATGATTTTGCATATTGGGTCACATGCTGTGACTTTCCCATGACTTCTGCTTTTGGAATGGATTTTTGTTACTAGTATTGTTTTTGCAAAACTTTGAAGATGGAACTAAACCACTTTTTGTTCTGTTATTTTCTTCAGGTTCTTTCTCAAGGCTCCATTAAAAGTATAACTACAGCTAACTTTAAACTGCAAGTAGCTGATAAACAGCCACATGCAAATTAATCAGTCTCAGTACCAAGCAGGCAAACTTAAGCTAGAGGAATACCAGACTCGACTTAGTCCTCCTGACAATCACAGTTTGTTAGGGTTACGGATAAGCCCAGAAAATTTCTACAGATTGGATTGTGGCACTGAGAGATCGCATTTGGTACATTATTAAGGAAAAACATATTCTTGATGCAGGTTGATGCTCATCAGAATACACTGAAAATTCTATGACACTTAACTTCCATTTCTTAACTGTCCACCCATCCTTCCCCCAAATTTCTCTATCCATAGCACTCAACTAAGAAGTGCAAGGATATACTTTGAGAATCCCAAGACATCAGAAGTGCCACTTTTTGGTAAATGGATTTTTTACCATTGCTGTCTGTGACAGATAACCCATATTTTCAAAAGACTTAAGTGATTGATTACATACTAAGTATTTTAAGTAAACTTGTAGAAATGTCAGCAACATTACCTGCAAGTTTTCTTGCAAGAGATCTTTTTCTAGGCCATTAACCCTTTATTTACTGCAGGTATTTGGATGATGAAACTGGGGATACATGTGCAGTAGAAAACATAGTTGGTCTTTGTAGATCATCTTCCTTTTGATGTTGCCTGCATGTATGCTATTGCAGCTAGCTGGCAAGTGAATGTCACACACATCTTGGTGAGAAATGCTTTCCTATTACATTAATTGATGGCCTTTGTAAATTCTTGTTTTCATCACAGATATTTCCTAGGTATCTTTTATCCCACTGAGGCCGCCCCCCCCAATCCTCAGAACTGTCACTTTCACTGATATCCCCTTTTAAAAAGCAACATGACATCATGGGCAGTCAGAACAAATTATTTAGCTTCTTAGAAAATATTTTGACAAACCTTATGCTAGCAATATTTGTATTGGCAGAGTATTTTGATTTCACAAAAGAATCCAAAAGATCTTGAAATGCAGCTGTTATCTGGTTTCCCTTGCACAGGAAACAAATGTAATACCAGGAAATCCCATTTTTAACATAGATAGATATGGACTGTGGGAATTTATTCAGTGATGTTGAATTGATGGTGCCAAAATGGCCATCTCAGCATCTGTTAGCAAGGACAAAATTAGTGTTAATAGTGGAGGCTACCACCACATAAGCGACACATGATGTAGTTAATCTGACAGGAAACAGCAGAATCAAAGAAACTTGCACTTGACTGTGTACTAGCATTGTGTCATGGAGACACCAAACTTGAAAGGCCCTTATGCTTTTAACTAGTTGGGGGTTTTTTTTGTGGAGTTTCTGGCATCCCAGAAATAATGTCATAATTAGTACCCAATCCAACTCTATTGCCTCAATGATGCCTTTTTCCTAAGACAGCAAAAGCAAAGTGTATTCAAAAAGAAAATGGTGTCAGTAGCAGCTTTGCTTAGCTGCCAGTAACGATGTTCCCTTTCCTTCACCAAGTGTCATGTTACTGTCACTTACTAAACCTGCCAGGAACTGTTAACCAAAAAACAGAACAGAGGATTTTTAACCTGGCCTACCTTTCTAGAGGCAGTGCTGATACCTAGTGGTTTGAGCTCCCTCTCCTGGTCTCCTTACAGCAAATTAAAGATCCCCAGTCAAGAGCCGAGATGGAAGGGACAAGGGCACGGGCAGTATTCAAACAGATGTGTAAAAAGAATTACTTTTTGTTTGGGTTTGGGTGTGTTTTTGGTGTTTTTTGGGGGTTTCAGTTTTGGGTGTTTTGGTTTTTGTTTTAATTTCAGATTCATTAAAAAAATCTCTTAAAAGGAGACTGAGTTCAATTTAAATATACAAACTATTTGGCCTGTAATTTTCTGCCACACTGACCTTATCCTTAGAGCCTTGCCCATAATCCACATATATATTTGTATATTTGACTGGCTGTGTAATAATACAAAGCTGTGGATTTAAGGTATACAATATATATATTACATATATATAATACATAATACAATATTTTTGTCTGTCCTCTAGTTTCAAATGAGATTTAAAGTTCACTATATATATAATTTTGATTTAAATGTATAATTTTGATTAAAAGCATTTTTATTAATGACTTCTGAAAGCTGTACTTCATGTATGGCAATTGTCTTTGTGCAGTACATCTAGGTATCATAATTATCAACAACAAAAAGGTGGATTTTGTTGATGATGCTGCTGCTGTTGATGATGATATTATTATCTAGTACCAAATGGAGAGAAGGCCACAGCTGCTTGTCAGTTATTTGAACATCAGGTGGCTGCTTAGGCATGTGTTGCCAGTTAACTGTCTAGGTTAGATTAATGTGTGTATATATATCCATATTACCTGATACTTCAAAGCACTTCTCATCTCTTTTGTTTCAGCATTGTCATCTCCTTGGGTTGGGAGGTGTCTGATTAGCATTTTACATAAAACCCAGGGTATCTTGTTCTAGTATCGCCTCATAGAGAGAACTTCCAAAAACAGCTTTCAGGTATTGTTTGTGAAATTATTTGCAGTGTATTTTTTGCAAGATGTATTGCAAAGGAAACAAAGCTTCAGTATTCATCCATTCTGTAATAGGTTTCATGTGTGCAGTTTGCAGCTAGCTTTGAGGATTTCTGTCTCTTTTTTTACCCTCCTCTGGCAGTTCTGTCCTAGGACTTCTTCCTGCCTGGCTGCTGGAGCCCTGCCTGGGAACGTGGTATCTCTGCCCAGGCTGAGGGACATGGCAATGACTACTGGTTTGCCAGTAGCAAATCTGAGCACGTGTCCCAGACACACACACAAAAGACACTGATGTGGCTTGTTACACAGGCTAAGAGATGTTAGCAGTTTTGTCTTTCCTCTATGGGAATGATGATACTTCAAAACTTTTAAATCTTTCCATGAGAGGATCAAGAAAATTTTTTTTTCATCATTACTTCTCAGAACTGTGTGGTGTGTGTGTGTGCATATGTGCACTGGTGTATCTACCTTCCTCTTCAGCATGTTTTCCACTGAACTTTTGTAGGAGTTAATTTCCTCATTTGATTTTACAAGTTCTATTCCTGCAAATCAAGCCCCTGAAAATATCTATGCTTGCTCACCATAGCTTAGTCTGCAGGACTGGGGCCCTGCTCTTCTTTTTTCACTTGTGCTGGCATTAAGGCTGCAAATGTGTAAGTGGGATACAATCCAAATTCTCTTTCAAATACAAAACTAGATTTGCATTCATGATAAGCAGCTTACATGTACATGCTGTAGTAACCAGACTGTTGTTTATGCTGGCTGCACCAGTCATTCCTGTCCATACATGCCCTGTTTATAAAAGGAGCAGCGTGCACTTCCTCTCAGTTCTTCTGAATTTCTTGACTGAGTCATAGCAAATTTCCTTTCACATCTTCCTAGCAAACTGCTTTATTTTTTCATAAGGCCCTTGTTGACCTAAAAGCTAATTCAGTTCACTGGTAAGATGAGTTTTTTCCCATCTCCCACTTTCTCTTCATGCTGCTCTGAAACTCCAGCTGCCTTTACACATGTTTCTTTGTAATGGGTCTCCTCTCCTGCAGAGCTGCTGCCATTAAGTTTACTGCTTTGACAAAGAACATAAAGCATGTGTTGGTATTACCAGCCTGGCCTTTCAACTAAAAGCTGAGCATGCAAGCGATGACAGTAATAAGTAATAGTCAAGACTAAGGTTTCCATGGTGCTTTCTCCAAAAAACAGCTAGGAGACTTTCTTAATTCTCTGGGGTGGCCTCAGAGTATTCTTCATCAGAAAACCACATCTCGCCTACCACAGAAGCAGCATGAGATCATAGAGCCATAGAATGGTTTGGGTTGGAAGGGACCTTAAAGATCACCATGGGCAGGGACACTTTCCACTACACCAGGCTGCTCAAAGGCCTGTCCAATGTGGCCTTGAGCACTGCCAGGGATGGGGCAGCCACAGCTTCTCAAGGCAACCTGTAACAGTGCCTCACCATCCTCACAGTAAAGAGTTTCTTCCTTATATTTAATAGAAATCTCCTCTCTTTCAGCTTAAAACCCTTGTGGTATCCTTACATGCCCTTGTAAGAAGTCCCCCTCCATATTTCTCATAGGCTGCCTTTAGGTACTGGAAGGCTGCTGTAGGAACTCCCCAGAGCCTTCTTTCCTCCAGTCCAAATAACCCCAAATCTCACAGCCTCTTTTCACAGCAGAGGTGCTTCAGCATTTGTATCATCTTTGTAGCCTCCTCTGGACTCCCTCCAACAGGTCCATGCCCCTCTTGTGTTGGGGACCCCAGAGCTGAATGCAGTACTGCATACGAGGTCTCACAAGAGCAGATTACAGGGGCAGGATCACCTCCTTCAACCTGCTGGTCACGCTCCTTTTGATGCAGCCCAGGACACTGTTGGCTTTCTGGGCTGAGTGCATACACTGACTGATCTCGAGCTTCTCACTGAAAACTACTCCAAGTCCTTCTCCTCAAGGCTGCTCTCAATCCATTCTCCACTCAGACATAGTTGGGATTGCCCAAACCCAGATCTCTAATGACAGTTTACCTCACCTTTGCTGCATTATTTCTCTGCCCACAGTGACTGCAGAAGAGGGTCATCGGAGTTATGTGTCGTTTTGTGTTCCATGTACAGCTGTGATACTCTGCCTGCTCATGCATAATCAAAGGGAAATGTCCCAAGTAATGCTCCTTGTCCCTTTACCAGAGGCTATAAAGGAGTGCCATTGTCTATACATAAAGCAGTGTCCTTTCTCCAGTCGTAGGATCAATCTATTTACATTGACGAGAAGTCTGGATGCATCTTTGGCAGAAAGCTGGGTTCTCTCAGTGCCCTCAGCTTCCCTGATAGATCAGCTGCCACACTGTTTATCCTTCAGAGACATTCTCAGGCACGGATTTCTGTTTTTAAGTGCTGAGGACTTACTATTTGCAGAAAATAAAACCTAACAATTGGAATTAAGCGCTCTGTTCAACCAGAGTTTTTCCAGAAAACTTTTAAGAACTTGAATCCTATCTGCAGGAGGAAAATCACTTTCTGCCCATGCTGTGTATCTGTTCTGTTGCAAAAACTTCCTCATACAGAAGCCTCTGAGAAGTAAGCAGAATATTTGTTAATGTATCAAATTACTTTGGCCATATTTGTACTGCAGCCCTTGACTTTAAAGAACTTTTGAGAGTAACCTAAAGGGCACTGATCACTACAGTTTTCCTAGCTTTAGTCCCCAGTTCCCCTTCAGAGTGTCTAATCACATTTGGCAGACTATACTGTTGGACAAATAGATGGCATTTGGTTATGATGTCTGAAACTAACTTAAAGCATTACCATTTCCAAACCCAGCTTGCCTAATTCCTTTTTCATGAATCTTGTTCTGTCTCTTGTTTGAGGATATTCTTTTAAGTAATATAAAAAAAAAGAAAAGCCAAGATGTGAATGCTCTCCAAGTCTTCTGTCACCAAATGAGGTTAAGTCAGGACAGAAATGGGCTCTGCAGGTGCCTGTAGGCCCACATAGTTTTGGTCTCAGGATTTCATAAGGCTCTGTGTGAAAAGACAGGTCTCTCTTTTTGCTTCCAGATCTTCTGTCATTTGTAAGGTCAAATTCTTTGCCTGAATCTTAGTTTGTACCTCATCACTGAGATGATGGATGGTTTAGACAAATATACTAAGCGTTGGCAACATCCATCTGAAATTCCAATAATAGATGAGATTCAGCTCCTGTCATAGATCTCCACTCATGCTTTTCAGTAAGCATTATAGCCTAGTTCAGGCATCACAGAGGAATGTTCTAAGGGTAAGGCAGTCCTGCAGATTTGATCTAACAGAAGAGCTGATTTTACAGCTGTCAAGACTGGATGGATGTTGCTTGTTTTCTACCCCAGCCTAAAGCCTTTATCTCCCAAATGCTTCCTCACTCTTGTGTTGGATCTAGCAACTACCTGGTGCTGGGATGCATCAGTTCAACTAACCCCAAGAATTGTGTCAGATCAGCCAGGCTAGCAGGCCAGACCAGTGCCACAAGACTGAGAGGGGATACAATGCAGTGGGCTGTGCGGCTGGCTTGGCTTTTGTTTAGATAGGGACCTGGGAATTCTCTCCCAGGCATTTTAGTGTGGTTGCTGCCTGTATTTGCCCACAATGTGTATGTTAGACAAGAACTCAAAGGAGAAAAGACATTATTTACATGCAACTGGTTTTGAACACTCATGTTTTCTGAAGGTGCTTTTATAAGTCACTTCCCAGTGCTGCAAACCTTCTGTTACAAGAAATAAAATTGTAGTAATGGTGCAATGTGTCTTAGAGCACACTCACCCAAGAATGACAGCTTACAGAATTAACCTCTTTTAACCTCCTACCCTGTCGCCTTGAAAATCCCCACACCAAAAATTGTGATGTCCAAACAATTCCACATCTAAATGTCAGTATTTGAGGAACTTGTTTTTTTCTGTCACTGTGATCTTTTTTTAATGTAACTATTTACAACTATCAACTACATGCCTCGGAATCTTAAATTAGTGATCATTTTCAGAGATCAAGATATGCCTTGTCTTAGAAATAATGATCTGGAAGACAAGTTTTTCTGTAGCAGATATGGGATGTTTATCCACATAAGTGAATCTGTGTTTCTGCTGCTCTGTAAACTGCTCTAAATAGGCATGCCATGAATAACTGACTGTACTTCCTCTCTGTTTCCAGGAGTCTTCATTTTATCAATGAATGAATCACTAAACCTGTTTGGTTTAAAGCACCACAGCATGCCAAAATGCACGCACCGCATGGGCTCACACCCATTGGCTGCTAGGAAAGCCTGTTCTAATTGCTCAGTTAACCAGTAAACAATCTAAATAATTCTCTAATTCCAAATATGCAAACAAGATTGAGGGAGGGAGGGGCTTCTTTTTTTAATTCCTGATCTGTTTGCCTTCTCCACTTTTGACAGGCACAAATAGCATAGCCTGAGCCTCACATGAGTACAGCTTGCTGCTGTGCCTGTGAGTGGGAGAAGACAACCTAAAGAGAGCTTCGTGGGGCCAAGCTTCTGCTGTAATACATTTGTATTAAATACGAAACAAATAAAAATATTTCCTACCTTTTTGCCCTGGTATTAACTGCTAACTGTTATGCTCTGAGATTAAAAACAACACTTCCCCGTGCCGCAAGGTCAAAATGCAAAGCATGACAGCACCAACTAGTACAAGGCAAATGTCTTTACTGGTGTGACACAACTTCCTTAACTCACTTTTTCACTTTATAAACTTACCTCAGAATGGATCAGAGAAATAAAGTGACATTTTTCCTCTGAGGAGAGGTTTGATCTTTAAAACCTCACTACATGTGATCGGCCATTTATCTCGTGTAATGCTAAGGAAATCCCCAGGAGTCAGCAGTGGAGTCCCCCTCTGTGGTGACACAGAACTAATGAATTCCCAGACTAGTGCACATCTGTCTTACTGCCAGAGCTGCTGCTGAAGAATATCAGGTTCAACAAAGAGCTGGTGAGAAGTCACACTCCTCAAGATACTGGCCTGGAAAAACTGGCCATGTGCCCACCTTGCCATGGGTCTTCCTAGGTTCCTGCTGCCAGAGTCCTCAGAATACCTTAGTTTGCAGGGCCACATGTCAAGCATTTTTGACACTGTCTGAGGACAGAGCAGGGCCAGGCACTACTGGCTGCTGTTTGTGCTCGTATCTCTTTCCAGGGTGAAGGTGAAGTCTATTCTACCCAGCTTTTCCTTCTGAGCACAAGCATCACTGCAACCCAAACACCATGATGCCAGCTGTCTATGCAGCAATTTATGGATGTTTTTCTCCCAGTTGCATTCCTGGCTCCAGTTTCCCAGTTTTGGGTTCTTTTTCCTTTTCCCTCTCTCCACTTTTTCAAGAGGAACTGTCAGAAATGGATCCTACAGCAGCTGGAGGAGCATGAAGACAGTTGAGAGAGCAGAACAGGTGCTAAAGAATGACTGACAGGGGAGCATGGAGGACCAAAACTTATGTGGCTGTGTCAAGGGACAATAGGAAGAGAATACTTAGATGTTTATCAACTCTTTAGCACTATCCCAAATCATCTCTTCCTATGCATTTGTGAGATGAAATACTTGTTTGCTCTCTCATACACTGAAAGGCATAGGGTTGTGAAAGACATACAGGCTGTCTGAATGCAAAAATACAACATAATCATTATCTCAAATATCAAAATATTAGGAGCTTTTTAAAAATCTTGTAATCCACTTTTAATTTTGAACTATTTGATGGTAGCAGCTCTTAATTTGCAGTTTGGGGATAAGATCATACAAAGATAAAGTGCTTGTTGTCTTCAACTATCTGCTATGCAACGACGTTTCCCGTAGCAAACCCTTCATGAATAAAGAGGGCTGCAGAAGATTTAGTCCATCAGGTGCTGGGGACCAGAACATTTTAGTTACTGAAAGTCCCAGAAGGAGTAGAACTTTTAAGAGAACAGAGATGTCTTGCTGAATTGCTTTACATCCCTAAATACTCTTCCATCTACCTCCAGAAGGACACAGTTTGCAGACAAAGGTCCAGATCATTCCAGCTTTCTCCCACGTTAGTAGAGTTGTCACAGCACAATTTGCAGGGAGAGGCTTTGTGTCTGAGCAGACCAGTATGGTTTTTGTGTTAGGCCAGTATCAAACAACTCAATTACATTTCTCCTCCAGGAATAACATTAAAAATCATAGCAGCAAACACCATGACTTGGAAGTAAAGAGGTAAGACTTTGAAGAGCTTGCGAGGGTCTGTAAGTTCATACTACTTGAAACTTTGGCAGAGTAAATACCATAGATGAATTCCAGTGGCTGTTACAAATTTTCAGGCATTTACAAATTGGGTAGGAAGGGGAATTCTTCCTTTTTATCTTCCTTTATTCTGGTTTCTTAACTGAAATAGATGTAGTTCTTTACATGAGACACCTGGAAGAGGGATAATGGAAGAGCACAAGGAAGGTGGTTGGCCTCCCTGTTAGAATCAGAATCATAGAATAGTTAGGGTTGGAAAGGACCTTAAGATCATCTAGTTCCAACTCCCCTGCCATGGGCAGGGACACCTCCCACTAAACTATGCCACCTACCACTGTGGTCCAGTGTTGTTCACCTGCTGATCACTACCTGATGTATAAGGCATCCACAAGTCTTACAATAGATGCATTTTACCTCTTTCTATGTGTTATATTTGGAGAAACTCCTTATATTCCGTGGATTCAATTTTTGTACGCTTGTGAGATGGGCTGATGCCAACCTCATGAAGTTTAACCATGCCAAGTGCAAGGTCCTACACCTAGGTCGGAGCAATCCCAGGCACAGCTGCAGGTTGGGCAGAGAAGAGATTCAGAGCAGCACTGTGGAGAAGGACTTGGAGATGTTGGTTGATGAGAAAATGAACATGAGCTGGCACTGTGCTCTTGCAGCCCAGAAAGCCAACCGTACCCTGGGGTGTATCAAAAGGAGCGTGACCAGCAGATTATGCGAGGTGATCCTGCCCCTCTACTCTGCTCTCGTGAGACCTCACTTGGAGTATTGTGTGCAGTTCTGGTGTCCTCAACA
>JASSUY010014275.1:2029-16239 GCA_032466535.1 Forpus xanthops | reverse complement strand
GCTTGAGGCCATTTCCTCTTGTGCCATCCCTTGTTCCTTGGGAGCAGAGCACAGCCCCCTCCTGGCTCCATCCTCCTTTGGGTAGAGAGTGATAAGATCCCCCTGGAGATGGATAGTTAACAGCATGGCTCGGGCTGCCCCAAGACACTGGAAGTGTTTTTCCCTGTAATAAATAGACGATTTATGATTAAAAGCTGCCACAATTGAGAGGACACTATTTTTGAATGAAATCTATGTACAAATGCCTGATTACAGAAATACCATAATTGGCACATGTCTGTGTGCAGCATGTGCTGAAAAAGGGAAATGTGGCACATGCTGTCTGAGAAATAAAACCAAGTGGCAGGGGTAACATTGCATTCTGGATGTTTGAATTAGCATATGTAAGCTTTTCCCTTTGCTAGCATTCAGTATTGAGGCACTTAGTGAACTAGCTAAGCTTGGGTAATTCCATTTTTAATTACAGGGAGAAGTCAAGAAGTGCTGGAGCTGTCATCATGAGAAATCTCTGCTTGGGGGGGGGAGAATGTCAGACAGCAGCAACCCTGAGAAATGCAAACCCTATCTTAATGCTAATGCTTGGCTGGTTACTGCCCCAGAACTTCCCAAGAACATGTGCCTAAGTGGTAAATAGCTCCTAAACATTCTGGTAAGCGTCATAAAATGTGACCTTAGGCAAATGTCTGTCTGTCTACACGGTAGCACTAATCCTCGTGTCGCTGTGTTACAGGGGAATTCAGCTGCACTCTAATAACTTCTCCAGCACTCACTCACTAGCAGTGTTGCATAAGATGTGCAACCATAATAGAAGATCACAGAAGACAGGACTAAAAATGACCTTCAGAGGTCATTGAATCCTGCTGCCGGGTGGCTGGATGCTGCCAGTGTGGGCACTGGGCAGCTACACCGGTTCAGAGATGCAGGAAGTGAGAATCTGCCTTCTTGTAAAGTCAACAGTGTGATTTTTTTACTTATATTCAAGCAAGGCAGCTTAAAAGAGATGAATTGCAGTAATAACATGGTTTAGTCATGAATATTAATACTGAAGTAATTAAATCAGATACTTAGGAATTATAGGACAGGAGATACTTTGCGTGTCACTGAATCTGCTCCCCAGTTAGCGTAGAAAGCCTCCAATAAACATATGGAGCTGTCAGTTAATTGCAGGAAGGTTTAAAGTATCCCTTGCACAGCCTCGGTTTTCATCTCTCATTCCTTGAAAGATGATTTAGTTTTCATTGCAGGAGGCTGGGTGTGGATTTGAATGACCAAAATGTGATTTGATATGCAAATATTATATCCCTGCCAACACAGTGCAGGAGGAGCAGCGTAACAAATTACTTTCCCCGCTGAAGTGGAAATACCTTCACCGAACCTTCACTGCCATACATCACAATATCATGACACATCACATGCTAAAGTCTTTGCTGAAATAAATTGTTGGCAGTTTCCCTCATTTATACTATAAGTGGTTAAAATATTGCATTGGGATGTGACAGCTCTCCAGGTTCTGGTGACCTCCTTTAGGAACCTAAAGAGCTGAGCTAGTGGAAGCAGAAAATGTTGATGTTAACAGAAGTGGGGTGATGTTTGCATTATCATAAACCATGTTTCTCCATTTTCTGGCCATGAGGATGTGAGGACCAGCTGCTGCTGCTTCAGAGCAGCCTTTTGTCCATCATAGCATCTTCTTTTCATGCTGGCCATAAGTTACCAGCTAGAGATCGAGGCAAACAGTATTGCTTGTTTCTCCTCTTAAGTATTTTCAGCTTGAAGGATTTTGCTCTACTCCTTCCTCTTCTTTGCTTGTCCCTTGTATTGTCAGGTGTCTCCAAAGTGAGAAGATTCTGTAAGTCTTTTTTAACTTCCATAAAGTGAGTAGCATCTTTTGCATTAATGGATTTGCCCTTTAAAGTCAGTCAAAGGGAGATCTGTGGGGTCCCTGTGCTCAGTTTTTGCAGACAACTGTTACCATTTGTAATCAGTGTTCTTTAAAAACACAAGTTGGGATTTTACTTACTGAGTTGGAGCACTTGTGCTTTACTTTCTAAGTTTATATCAGTCCTAGAGGTGTTGCATCTCCTACTCTTTCTTTATCTCAAGTACTCCTCTACTCATAAGATAAAACCCTTTCCACCAGCTCCTTACTCAAGCTCATTTGAACAGTAGAAGTGTATGTTGAACCCTTAAGTTTTTGCTTCCTGTGGGGTTCTGATCTATTTGCTTTGCGGGGAGCTAATAGGTAGTAGAGGACGTCAGTCTTTAAGAAGTTCTCCAGTGCAGTGCCACAGTTACTGCCCTCCAGTCTCTGCAAACCCAGAAGAAAGGAAACTATCAGAATGTAATGTGACATCTTCAACCATTCAAAATAGCAGAGGATAATCTGGCTTAAAGAACATTATGAGTTACTTGATAGACTGAGATCAGGCGCAATCACACAAAACTGGATAAAGCCAAGGCACAAATACACCTTTGGAGCAGCGTAAGAGCCTGATAACGTTTGACATAACCCCAAAATATCTACTGGCTTCGAGTGTGGATGTCAAAAGAAAAAGGGATCAGCTATAAATATTGATGTTCTCTAATAGCATGTTAGAGTGACGGATGTGGAGAAAGTGTGCTGTCACTTCATTTCCCTAAACGCAAGGTACTGCTGTCTCTCTAATGATTTGGAGAAGAGTTTTAGTTTCAGCCGTGGAATAAAGCACCACACAGGGATCCTGTTTTCAGTGATGCTAAGAACACGGAAGGCTCAAGTAGGGGAACTCGTTTGGTAGGGACCCATTCCTGAGAATGGGAATTGCTCAAAATTCTCACTCCCATAGAAATGCCTGGTGAAGGAAAATGAGGTGAAGCAGAAATAATGTAAGCAGGAAGCCCACAGGGTGATGATATGGGGCTACTGCAGCATCATGTCTCCGTGGTCAGATCTAGTTTAGTTTTGGGCCCAAATTAGTTGTTTGTATGCTTAAATTTGAGGCGGTGTTTGATCTGCACATAGTTAACGGTTTCTGAGCTATTACTCAGAACACTGTAGCTGAGCTTTTATGGTGTTAATACAAATGCTGTTTCCCCCTGATTGTGTTCTTGGCACATTTGTGTTTGGAAGTTTATCTGCAAGCAGTCTACAACTGAAGTTTAAGGTCTTGCAAATAAGGGAGGGCTTTTCTGTGCACCTCTGTACAGCTCTGAGCAGTGTGAGAGAGATCTGTTTGGGGAAGGATAAAGCACAAAAAGGTTTCATGGCTAATGACATCAGCTTGGGATCAGCTTGTTTGCACAGGTCGTGTTTCAGAGCAGTGGTTGCCTGACACATCGTACCATCTCACTAAGTGCCTGATTATCAGATAACGGTAATATAGGGAAGTGATGCTAAGCTTCTGTACTGCTTCCCCTTTGGGATACATCTGTTTGCAGCTCAGATATTGAAGCTGAAGCATTATTATCATCAGTTCGTTCTGCTTCAGTTTTAAAGTGCTTAATTGTCTTGTGGCAATTTGCTTGAGATGACAAGGGGAACGGTAGCAGGTAACTGCTATGGCATTTTAAGCTTTGCTCTTTGTTTAGAGTTCACTCCTGGTCTCCAGGCTGATTGGGAATAGGTGGATCATACAGACCTTCTCACAAGTACTTTGAAGATGCAGCTTGCTTTGTTTGAAGTTTGGTGACAGTGTTTCACTTCATGTCTTTCTAATTCCTCTGTCTCTTATATCCTTGACTGGCTTTTCTGCTCCTTTTTTCCTCTAAGCTCATAGCATCACAGCATAAATACATTAACAGATACTGAAATATATATGCATCTAGTCTATGTGTCGTGAAGAGTCACATAAATAAGGATTTGCTAGATCAAAACTGTGGTAGATGACCTAATTTTCTGGTTTAATCAGATGACAAAAGGGGATTTAAATAACTGTTTCACACTTTTGAAGAGTTAACAGGCACAGAGATTTCAGACCAAATCCTCAGCAGGTATGGCCTGGCACTGGAGCAGAGTTGTGTGATTTGAAGCAGAACAGATCTTGGCTCTGGACTCCCGGCATCTAAGTGAAGAATAAAACTGAGAGGCAGACTTTGCCAAGAGGTGCACATCCTATGAGGAGCTATTAAACAGTAAACCAGACAATTACAAAAGACCCAGAGTTGAAGAGAATCCAGAAGGAAGCCTGTGTAAAGCAGGCTGGTGGGCACAGCTGGGAAGTTGGACTTGAGAGTCAAGTCCAAACCCAAGCCAACATAAGAATGGGCTTGTAACCAGCGAATTTAGAGATGGCAAGTGCCAAAGAAAGCCCCTTCTTCAGTCCCTTTGAAAAGAGACAGAACCATCTTATGTAGAAAACAGCAAGGAGAAGAGATGAGATGTGCTAGGAGCTATTGCCTGTGTTAATGGCCATAATGGTGAGGGAGCCTCTGCTGCTCCTCCCAGCAGTACTGCTGCTGGGAAGGAGCTGATGTGGTGGGAAGGATCCTGTCGTATGCACTTAATTGAATAAGCTGCTCATCTTCTAAGTGCTCAGCTGAGTTTGGCTTAGTGGCTCTCCAGAGATGCACTCATCACTGGCTATGGAAATCCTTATGCAGCAGAGCATGCAGAACCTCATATTACCTCTTTCATTGTACAGTTCTATTTTTAACCCAGCGCTTCACTGTGTATTAATCATTTTGGACAAATTACTGTGTGTTGTCTTCATGTTGTGTAAATTCCCACGCACTGTGCTGACATATTTTAGCCTATTACAGCCTCATAAGAGCAGTGACGCCTATATTTTATGGGTGGACTGGCAAGGTGATGAGGTACCAGAAAAAACTGGTGCCCAAATTCATCTGCCAGTTTAAAACAGCGAAGAGCTCTGTGGTCAATGCAACTTTGCAGGATTGTGTCAACTGACAGTACTGCCCCAATACCTGTGGATTTTGTGCCATTAACCATCAGAGAGATAATTTTACTAGTTACGTGATGGTAAGAGCACAGGTAAGTTACTGGAGTTGACATCACAGAGAATGGTGAGTGGATCATTAAGTCAGGAGTAAGTACATGGTGGACTTCCATCTTGGTACAAGGAGGTCCAAGAGTCGCAGCAGTGTTCCTGCACTGAGAAGGTATCTTTGCTCTTACAGTTAAGCACTACTTTCTGAAGCATGTGTTTCTCTTAGGTGCAGGGCTTTAACAGCAGAAATTCTTTGTGACCCAAGAAATGTGGGGTGATAAAACTCTTGGGTGCATGTAGGGATGGATCGTGAAGCTACTCTTCTTGCATGAAGGTCTTGGAAACAAAGCAGACTAGAAGCGACTCATGTTTTCCATAATCAACCGAGTATTTTGTTTTCCTCATGGATATTACTACATGGAAGAAGAGAGGATGGGAAAAATGAATTTTATGGCATTTATTTGTTATTAATTTCATTTATTATTGGGTATGAACTTAAGATAGATTTATGTTAGATATAAGGCAGAAGCTGTTCCCTGTGAGGGTGTTGAGGCGCTGGCACAGGGTGCCCAGAGAAGCTGTGGCTGCCCCATCCCTGCAGTGTTGAAAGCCAGGTTGGACGCAGGGCTTGGAGCAAGCTGCTCCAGTGGAAAGTGTCCCTGCCTGTGGCAGGGGGTTGGAACTTTAAGATCCCTTCCAACCCAAACCTTTCTATGACTCCATGATTCTGAATTATCTTACGAATGTCGGTGAGGTTGCTTGTGGATAGAGCAGGCAGGATTCTGCTCCTCCACCAAGCCTGCATAGCATAGCAGTGCTGTGAGGGCATGTCCTGGTATGGCACTGCCCTGGTGTGCGTGGGATGGGTGCACACTGTGAACAATGCTGTGCCCTGCGCTATTGTGCTATCAACCAGGATTAAAACCCTCTCAGGCCCCTGGAGACACACATCTGGTTTGTAGCACAGGCTTGAGCATGACAGTGTGTCCTAACAGAGGATGAAGCTTGAGCCTCCATGCTGGTGAGCTGCTCTGTTCCCTGCAGGTGAGAGCACGGTGTTCAGGGGAAGACTGCTTGTGCGCCACCAGACCTACATGGGACTGTGTGGAGGAGCTTCTTCCACTGCATCTTCCTTCAGAAGTCCATCTTCTCTTTTTGGCCTTTTCAGTGGGATAACGCATTATTCTTGTGGGGTATTTCCAAAACACAGCACAAGCTCATAGGGCTCGAGGGATGGGTTTGAAGAACTCAAGTCTGTGATGGCCTTTCAGTGAAATACCTTGTGTCCGAGTAGGGACCAACTCAAAGCGCAGCAGTTGGGAATCACAAGCAACAAAGAACTAGGTTAATTCTAGCACCAGTGTTACTTGCAGTGCCCTTGAGAGGAGCAGAGCTGACTGTTCCATGGACATTTGAGAGAGGCCATCTGCTGTGAGTCCAGGTTAGAATGCGGTGCAGGCTCTGATGTGAGCAAACACGAGCAGATCTCTGTGGATAATACGAGTTCTTTTTTTCTGTTTGATTTTTTAGAATCAACCTTGTCCTATGTTAGGCAGCTGGAGGCAAGAGTAAGACAGCTGGAGGAGGAAAATCGCATGCTGCCCCAGGTGGGTGACTTCTCTTGGTGGGAACAGTAGCCAGCAGGTAGACAGCAGCGCCCGGGTCCTCATGTGTGAGATAAATCAGTGTCACTTCTCATCTGACATTGTTACTACTGCGTTTGAACACTCGGGCTCATCACTTGGATGAGGCACTCACATCTGCTTGTTCATCTTGCTCGTGGTTGAGTGAGGTATTTCGTTAAGGCCATGACAATGCTTTCATTCATTTTTCTCCTTTGCAGGTGTTGGTACCTTGCTAAGAAAAATTCACTGGAAGCTGCTTCTTATAATTAATTAATGTAAGGGTTGGAAATCACAGAGAATTGACCCTTTACATTCTGGTTTTATTCCAAGAGCTTCATAACAGACCAAGTGCTATTAATAATAAACCAAAATATTTTGCTCTGGAAATGCAAATGTTTTAAGTAATAATAATTGGGTTATATTATTTTAACATTTTGAGGACTATATTAGATACATAAATGCAAAACAGTGATTAAATTGAATAAAGAAGAAAATAGAAAGTTAAGGTTGCTCAAATATGTTTTTTAAGAATGGAAAGTTTTGAAGTTCATTAAGAATGGATCAAAGACACTTGTTAATTTTTTATATACACACATGCAAACCAGCACCTTTCTATTATATTCCATCATGAAAAATCCATCAAGTCTCCAAATGAAGTTGCCCATTAGCAGAAAAAAGAAGTTGCATTTTGTTTAAATTGAACTAGTTTGAATGAAGACATTGCTTTTAAGGGAAATGCTCAGCACTCTTATTTGAATGTGACATTCAAGAGAACAGTGAAATGTAGAAGAAGTGAAATCCACTGGCTGAGATTTATTCATTTGTATAAGCTGAGATCAGCCAGAAGATCTCAGCCCTGGGTTAACAATTGCCTTTGAGTAGATTTTAAGGGAAGCTCAGTGGATAACTTGCCCATAATACAACCCATAATATGACAGTTGGAAGAGCCCCTGTAGCTCTTGGTGACGCTGAGCAGTTAATGTAGCATCTTTATACCCTCATTTTTAGATCTAGAAAAGGACAACCAGAGTGGTTAAATGTCCAACAACACATTTACAGGCTTCAACAGGAAAGATAAAGGTTGATCTTCACTGATAAAGACCATGATTTTCTTTCCAAGAACTCTGTCCAGGGCCTGCAAAATACCATTGTGGTTTGTGTTGGGTCTGAATGGCACTGGGGGATAAGCTGTGCAGAACATTCTTTGTGGGCAATATCTTTCCAAGTGCTCATATGTTTTTTTGTCTGGGGCTTGAGGCTTTCAGGTGGGGACCCATGAAATGCATCACCACAGCTTGCCAGAGTGGAACACCCACATTGTAAGCATTGAGTTCATTGAAAATACCTGTGATGGGATGCCAAAACCAGAACATAGTGCTTGTGACTGTAGCACTTAAACCTGTAGCTGTGGCAAAAGTAATTGGAACAAAATATGCTGATTGTGGGCGTTTGAAAGGGAAGAACTAGGTGAGCAAACATGCAAACTGAGGTTTGATTTTCAATACAGAGGCCAGAGTTTGGCTTATGTTTGGTTTTGTGGGCACAAGGATCTGTAGGGGAGTTCTGAAAAATCTCCTGATATCTCTGGATGTTTATGCTAAGAAAAATGAGTGAGAAGGTTCATGTTTTGTGACATATCTCAGCTTTCCTACTGAAGAAAAGAGGAAGGAAATGTAGACACCAACATTCAGTTTGATGACTTTGCATTCAATTACCTCGGCATCACATTTGCATGAGTTCATTTTGGGTTTTGTTGTTCCTCTGAGTGACACCTTGAACGTGCTGTGAGCAGTGATCAGGCCCTGTCACAAAGACAAGGATGCAGGATGGAAGTGCATCAGCTCCAAGCACTGCTTTGATTCAGTTTAATGGCAGGAATAGGAGTTTGTTGGGCGTTAAGCCAGACCAAGCACTTTTGACAAATCAACTGCAAATACAGGATGAGCTCTACAACTGATGAAGCTTTTTGGCACAGCTCTTAAAGTGTTTTGCCTTCAACTTTCACCAGTGCTTCAGTAAGAAAGTGCCTTTTGCTTTGTGCACAGCACCTCTTTGATGGTACTGGAGCTGTGGGAGGCTTTGGGAGTTGCAGGACTGCGCTTGGTACAAGAGAGGTGACAACTCACACTTGTATGAAGCCTCTGATAGGTGTTTACTGAAGAGTCCTTGCCTTGCTTTCTGAGGCTTTTTTCTCTCCTCCTGCCACTCTTTTCTTCTTTTTCCTTTCAATATCCTTTCCTTTTCCCCTTTTCTGCTTACGTGGTCCTCATGAAAATGCACTGCCACCTTCATTGACACCCAGCTTAATCACCCCTTCCATCCATCACTTAGGTGTGGTTCTTTTCCTATTGCTTTTGCTTTGCTTGTCTCCTTCCACACTGATTTGTTCTTTTCAAAACCCCACAGCCCTCTAATGTAAAGGTTTTATTAATATTTAGTAGCAAGAATGTTTCCAGAGAAAATGGATTTAAGTGCTGCCATCACTGCTCAAATGGAATCTGAGTTTTAGTTCACTCTGCTCTGCCGAAGGGCTCCTATGGCAGAGGAAATGCAGTGCCACCACTGAGTCAATATTTATTTTGATCAGGTAATAGCAAAGGTATAAAAATGCACATATTCACTTGAGGCTGCTAAAGTCTCTTCCTGTGCTGTGCACAGTTATTCTGGTGGCAGTTTATAGCACAGGAGTGGGTTTAAGAGTTATGAGGAGCCATAGATGGGTTGTAGGTTTGGTGGGCTGGTGAGAGCTGTAATTAGCTGTTCTTTTCATGTTGTTCTCTTTTCTGCCTTCTCTCAAAGAGCACATAACAGGATCCAGACCCTTTCAGTTCCTGACCACAAATAGGATTCTTGTGCAAGAAAGCATATGCTTTCCAAGATTTATGGTGTGCAGCTGGGTGTTGTGTTGGGAATGCCAAACAGCACTGGCTGTGCCTGAGACAAGGGCTGTGTATGCACTGGTGCTTCTCAAACCCTCATGGAGGTGAGGGACTGTGACAGCAGTGGTGGAGGCAAAAGGGTCCGAGCAAGAGCATTTTGGTTTGGATTTCAGACCATAGTTGCCCCATGGGGCTGGGGCAGGAGAGTTCCCTGTGGCACTTGGCTCTGGCAGTGCCTTCTGCTGCCTCAGAATGTACCTGGGATACAGCATCACTGTGGATCCAGTTTTGCTGCTAACACTAGAAAACCCCCAAAACACAACGTAGCATGACAGTGCTCTAACCAGATGCAGTGGGTTGACACAGGCTGGATGCCGTGTGCCCCCCAAGGCTGCTCTGTCATACCCCTCCTCAACTGGACTGGGGAGAAAATGTATTGAGAGGCTTTTGGGTCAAGATAAAGACAGGGGGATATCACTTACTGATTGCTGTCAGGGGCAGAACAGGCTCAGCTTGGGGAAATGAGTTTAATTTATTAACAATCACATCAGAATAGGATAATGCAAAATAAAACCAAATCATAAACCACCTTCTGCCCACCCTCAAGAAGGAGCTCTTCTTGGGCTCAGCCTCACTCCTTGTTTTCTCTACCTTTCTCCCCAGTGGCTCAGGGGGATGAGGAATGTGGTTGTGGTCAGTTCAGCTCCTTCCTCCTCAGATGAAGGCTCCTCACATTCTTCCCCTGCTCCAGCATGGGTCCACCTTGGGGTCTCAAGTCCTGCCAGCAAACCTGCTCCAGCACAGCTCCTCTCCACAGGTCCTGCCCAGAGCTGCCCACAAGGTCACAGCCTCCTTCAGGCATCCCCCTGCTCCAGTGTGAGCTCTTCCATGGGCTGCAGGTGGAATCTGCTGCACCATGGACCTCCATGGGCTGCAGGGGGACAGCCTGCCTCGCCATGGTCTACACCATGGGCTGCAGCACATCCTCCCCTCCTCCTGCACTGGCCTTGGTGGCTGCAGGGCTGCTTGTCTCACACGTTCTCATTCCTCTCTTCTCTCTTCAGTTTTTTTCCCTCCCTTCCTTCAATCTATCATCCCAGACGTGCTACCACTGTCACTGATGGGCTCAGGCTTGGCCACTGGCAGGTCTGTCATGGAGTTGGCTGCGTTGGCTCCATTGGACATGGGGGAAACATAGAATCCACCCCTGTAGTCCCCCACTACCAAAACCTTGCCACACAAACCCAATACACCAGAACATCATGTCTATGCATATAGTAATGAAAACCACTCAGCCATAATCAAGACATTGGATTCAGACCCCAGTGGGAGCTTCCTGGGCGTGACACATCTGTCATGTCAGCGAGCTGCTTCAGATAACTGGAAACAGGAGATTCCTCCCAGCCCTGGTGCAGTGCATAACTGCTGTCCATGCCTCTTGCTGGGGGAAGCGAGATCAGGATCTGCCATCCACATAGCAATTAACTGCAGATCTCCCTGTGTTTTCATAGGGGTTGTATTTCAGGGCTGATAAACTCAGCTGGAAAGTTATGGAAATGTGGACATCTGTCATGTAATGACAGCGAATGCATTTGCAAAAGATCTACTTGGCAAACCACCCAATTTAAATTGCTTCAGTGCTTGTTTCATCGGAGGAAGGAGCAAGAGGCTGAGATGGAGAATTGTCAGACATTTCCCCCTTCTAACTCCTTGTAATTTAGCTTTACCCTTTAATGAAGGGGAAACGAAGTGTCTCCAGGATGCTGCTTTCTGAGTGAGCAAACTGCATGGGATGTGGGGCTGGATGCACAGAGCTGAGCTCCAGCTTCCACAGTGTGCAGCACCAACGCCATGATTCTGAACTGAGTCCTTCTGCTCCCTCCACATGGGCTTTCCTGCCTCTGTTTCCTCACTCTTTCCTTTACCAGTTTTTTGGTCCTTTTCCATCTCTTATTGTTGTACCTCTTTCATTTCCACTGCTGCTTCAGGTGCTTTTTGGGGGGTTTTGACCCAAAACATTTGCCTTTTGCAGTATGTTTCGGTATGAAATGGCAGGCATGATCCTTGGGCACACAGTAGTTTATTTTTAAGCACTTCTAACATTTGCATTCCCCTCTTTTTTCCCCCCTTCCTTTAGACTGTAACACTTTATTTCAACCCCTTTCCAATTCTTTCAGAGCCCTTTTTGCTGAGCTCTGTGTGTTCTATTTTTCCTGTGCATGGCATGGGTTTACTTATAAATCTAATTAGAAGATGGGAACTGTTTGGTTAGCATTTTTCTTGTGCAATCTGTGTTATTCACAGCCCAATACTGTTTGTCTCCTCCCTTCCATAGCATGTAGGAGAATAGGGAATCCTTCAACCAAAATGTAATTAAAGCCCATTGAAGAAACCCACGTTATCTCATCATGTCATCAAATATTTGCTGAAAGTAAATCAACTGCATCCACCCACCAGGTTCTTTCATGTGCTCTCCTCCTCTGTTTAAATTAATAGGTCATTAATGTAGTGACTTACAACAGCTGAGGTTCTGACCAAGGTCTTTGTCTCTGGGTGCACCAAGCACAGTGCTTTCACCTTGGGTTAACTGAATGGGAAGAGCTTATGGGCTCGGTGTTAATCCAGACACAAATTGAAGGAAAACCTGATTACAACAGGAGTTCAGAGGGAAGAACAGATTCGGTTTGGGGCTTTTTGTTCCCAGAGTAATTCCTAAGGTCTGGAATTGCTTCGTACTTGTGATTTCCTAGTAGAGTGGAGCCTAGTAGAGTGTGAACCTTGCAGATCTTAAATAACAGTGGTCTTTATATCTCCAAGATTTGGACCTGCTACAGCCTTTTCCTCTTACGCATTCATCAGCAAAAGAGGTTTATGAAGGACCAGCTGAAAATGGCTGTTTCTGCAGCAGCTTGGTCCATTGAAGGTGTTCCTGCCCATGGCAGGGGGTTGGAACTGGATGAGCTTTAAGGCCCTTTCCAACCCAAACTCTTCAGTGGAGGTGTGTAGTCAGCAATGGTTTTGGTCACTCGGAAACCTGAGTGTGCTTCAAATAAGTCATGATGCTGTGTGGGTTGGGGCAGCAATAGGCACAAGTAGAGGTTTCTCCTGAGGTCTTTGAGAACAGGAGTTACGTGGTGAGTAACTGCAGCACTTTAAAATTGTGTATTTTAATGGACAGGAATGTTCTCTAATACAATTGTTGCAGTTTTGTGCAGTGTGTTATTAATCCAGCACAGCAACACACTGCAATTTAGTGTTTTCTGGTTCCCTTTCTCCTACCTGCTTGAAACAAGGTGACAAACACAGCCCATGTTTTCTTTGAGCTAACCAGGAAAGTGAGTGCTGAGGAAATCAGAAGCAAGCTTCGAACCTCAGATAGCGATTGAACTGGTGTGGCAGTTACCCAGCACGAAGGGTATACTTCCCAGGAAACCGCTTGCTTCAGGGATGAAAGGCTGCTGGAGAATGAGGTCTGGGGTGTTTGAAGTAGGTCTCACATGGTAAGTGAACAGAGCAGTGC
The DNA here is from genome assembly GCA_032466535.1 of Forpus xanthops. NCBI lineage: Eukaryota > Metazoa > Chordata > Aves > Psittaciformes > Psittacidae > Forpus > Forpus xanthops. The sequence goes on along the minus strand of JASSUY010014275.1, from coordinate 3,290 downwards.
CCAGTGTTCTCTGAGAAGCTTTGGGGAGGTAACTCAAGTGTCCTTGGGGCACAAGGAGCTGTGGTTCTCCCTCCTCAGCATTCCCTGCATGCCATGGGGAGGTTGGGAGTCAGGCAGCAAAGGGGAATGCTTCCTCCAGAGGGGCTGACAGATGGACCGCCACGACTGGAGCTGCCCAGTGTGCTCTGCTCCACGTGGCTTTCATTCATGACTGCCCTTGTCAACAGTAAGGGCTGGAAAATGGTGAGGTTTACTGGCTCAAGTGGATAAGCTCATGATTAGTTCTCTCCTTCAAGTACCCTGTTCTACACAGGGGCCTTTATTCTGACTGTGGCCAGGGCACAGTGCAGGGTTTGCCTTTGCCTCTATGGGAGAATGGCCTGAGTATCCCTCACATATTGCAGTCAGTGTGAGGGAGGTGTTACATTTCCATTCACCTCAGTTGTTGTTACGTGATGTGGGGCTGAGTCAGATTTCCTGTGCTTTCTGTTCATTGGAGTCACGTGTTGGCATTAGAACCATAGAATAGTTAGGGTTGGAAAGGACTTTAAGATTAGATATTGTGTAGATTTACTTCCAATAGAAAATGGGACTACACATTTAGAGATTGCCCTCTCTTTTCTTTATGAGAAGACGTACATGGAATATAATGTTGGCTCTACCTGCCTCAGGCAATGTGCTTTCTGCAGCAGTATAGTCCACACAAGAGTACACTTTGGAGGAGGTGACATCCAAACCATGCTGTCACCTGGGCACAGGGGTGGAGGGGATGGTTGGCAGTGTAGGATGAGTACATTATATCTCAGATGTTGATGTTTGCAGCACTGTTTATTCAAAATTACTCAGGATATTAAAGTTAATGCAGATTAATATGCACAGTTAATGCAGATTTGCTAGCCAGGCAGGCTGCAAACGAAAGCAAATGTGAAATTCTGCTTTAGCTTTTTATAGCTATTGGGAAGAAAATAGGCCTGGAGACAGACTGCCAGCTTGGAGATCAGATTTGCACTCTCAGGTGATGTGTCCTGCAAGTGTGAAGAAATTAATGCAGGATCAGACAATGACTTATTTCAGAAAATTATATAAATATGTTCTTAAATTTATTTAATGCCTTTATTTAATAAGAAAGTCATGAAGTTAATAGGAGTTTATAACTCTCTGAGGGGAGATTGTGATGAGCTCTGAGGCAGAAGCTGTTCCCTGTGAGGGTGCTGAGCGCTGGCATAGGGTGCCCAGAGAAGCTGTGGCTGCCCCATCCCTG
>JASSUY010014273.1:0-17169 GCA_032466535.1 Forpus xanthops | reverse complement strand
GGTGAGGCACTGGAATGGGTTGCCCAGGGAAGCTGTGAATGCTCCATTGCTGGCAGTGTTCAAGGCTGGGTTGGACAGAACCTTGGGTGACATGGTTTAGAGTGAGGTGTCCTTGCCCATGGCAGGGGAATTGGAACTAAATGATCTTAATGTCCTTTCCAACCCTGACCCTAACTATTCTATGATTCAAAATCAGTGATGATGAATGAGTTAGTCAGTCAGTCCGTATTCCCTTTTACCCTCACTGCAACAAACATGCAGAGAACATCATCAGGGCTATGATCTTGTTTAAATCCATTGCAGCAGAGACACCGACGCTATCAGACTACCAATAGACAATGTTCCAGCTACTACAAAGGGTGCCAGCTTACACTTCTTTTCTGGTGATGCATAAACACTTGTCTGTTGACATAGGTTTTTCCTTGGAGTCTGGTTAAATAATAAGTTCACAGAGGAAAGTGATGGCAAGTTTTACAATACATTCATCTTTGGTTTTCCAGTCTGAGAGACCAAGAATTTTATTTATGTAACCTTCATTTTGACTCCGGAACAAGGCTTGAACTGATATTTCTGTGCCTCGTCTTTACGACTATGCCTCTGCCAGCTGATGGAGTGATATTTCCTTAACTGGGACAAACCCAAGTTTACAAGTTGCAAATGGCTTTCGTATAGAAATTATTGTAAAACTCCCAAAAGAAGCTGAGCTATTTTCTAGTGCATCTGACTGTGAAGAACTGGCTATCTACACTAAACCAAATCCTTATCTACTGAAGTTCACCTGGATGTTTTTTGTTTGAAGGCTGTTTGTCCTTAGCAACTTATTAGCAGAAGCAACAAAAGGCCTTCAGGAAACAGCTTAATCACTTTGATCTAAACAATCAGAAAGCTAAAACTGTGTATGCATGGCCAAATAGGAAAGGTTCTCTTTTTAAGGCAAAATTACTTACTTACGCAGTTACAGAACTTCTTTGAAGTGAATCAATATGCATTTATTTCTGGTACTCATGAACATCATGGCCTCATCAGTGAGAAAATCCTAAAAGTGAATAAAAGGTAAGGTTATCAATTTTGAAATAAGTTTGGGCTGTTGTCTCATTATAGAATCATAGAATTATTTGGGTTGGAAAAGACCTTTAAGATGTTAGTCAAGACAAACAGATGATTCTGAGATGCAGTATTTTCTTTTTAAATGTATGTTTCTGGTTACTAATAATGGATAAATTATATGGCACCTTAAATAGTCCCTCCAGTACCATTCTATTGAAAGTAATTGCTATACTACATCCAGCACATCAGCTCCCATGCCACCACAGTGAGACTTGAGGACAATGTCACAAAGGTTTATTACATGTTTGCTCTTTCCCCTTGTCAGGTGATAATGAAGAGTGACGGACTTTGCTGGCTTTATTGCGATGAGAGATTATACGTCAAGGATGATCTGAAAGGTGACAAGTCCCTGACTGTCAGAAGGAAAAGAGTATTCGAGCCAGTGCTTTCTACTAGTGTCAGAAAGGAGCCCAGGAGTGTTGCTGCCCCTTAAACTGAATATTCCAGCAGAGCTGCAATGCTCCAAAGAAACTAGAGAGTGGCAGTTTAATTTTAAAGGACAAAAAAATACAGAGGGTGGATTTCTTAATAAACTGCCCCTTGCATTTCAGATCACCAATTCAATAATGTCTCCCTGTAGAGAGAGGAAAAATATCTGAAAAGCAAGTCTCCATGCTGATTTGAGCGAAAAATTGGAATCTGAGTTAGGATTTCAGGTGATGCATTTCATAGAATTATAGGATAGTTAGGGTTGGAAAGGACCTTAAGATCATGCAGTTCCAAACCCCCTGCCATAGGCAGGGACACCTCATACTAACCCATGCCACCCAAGGCTCTGTCCAACTTGGCCTAGAACACCACCAGTGATGGAGCATTCATAACTTCCCTGGGCAACACATTTCAGTGCCTCACCGCCCTTACAGTAAAGAATTTCATCCTTATATCCAACCTAAACTTCCCCTGTTCAAGTTTGAACCTGTTACCCCTTGTCCTATCACTACAGTCCCTAAGGAAGAATCCATCCCCACCATCCCCATAGCCCCCTTCACATACTGGAAGCTGCTACGAGGTCTCCATGCAGTTTTCTCTTCTCCCGGATGAAAAGCCCCAACTTTTTCATCCTGTCTTCATATCGGAGGTGCTCCAGTCCCCTGATCATCCTCGTGGACCTCCTCTGGTCTTGTTCCAGCAGTTCCATATCCTTTTTATGTTGAGGACACAAGAACTGCACACAATACTCCAAGTCAGGTCTCACAAGAGCAGAGTAGAGGGACAGGATCACCTCCCTTGACCTGCTGGTCACACTCCTTTTGATGCAGACCAGGATATGCTTGGCTTTCTGGACTGCAAGCACACACTGCCAGCTCATGTTCATTTTTTCATCGACAAATGCCCCCAAGTCCTTCTCCACAGGGCTGCTCTCAATCTCTTCTCTGCCCATCCTGGAGCTGTGCCTGGGATTGCTCCCACCCAGCTGTAGGACCTTGCACTTGTCATGGTTAAACTTCATCAGACTGGCATCAGCCCACCTCACCAGTGTATCAAGGTCCCTCTGGATGGCATTCCTTCCCTCCAACATATCAACTGAACTACACAGCTTGGTGCCATCTGCAGACTTGCTGAGGGCACACTCAATCCCACTGTCCATGTCACCAACAAAGATGTCGAGCAAGACCAGTCCCAACACCGATCCCTGAGGGACACCGCTTGTTACTGGTCTCCAGCTATTGAGCACAACTCATTGCGTGTGGCCATCCAGCCAGTTCTTTATCCACCGAGTGATATCTCTCCAATTTAGAGACAAGGATGTCATGTTAGACAGTGTCAAACACTTTGCACAATTCCAGGTAGATGACATCAACTACTCTACCCCTATCTATCACTTCTGTATGTGTCCATCACATCATAGAAGGCCACCAGATTGGTCAGGCAGGATTTCCCCCTAGTGAAGCCATGCTGGCTGTCACCAATCACCTTGTTGTTTTTCATGTGCCTCAGCATGCCTTCCAGGAGAATCTACTCCAAGATTTTGGCAGGCACAGAGGTGAAGCTGACTGGTCTGTAGTTCCCTGAGTCATCCATTTTCAGCTTCTTGAAAATGAGGGTTATATTTCTTTTCCAGTCATTGGGAACTTCAACTGACTGCTATGATCTTTCAAATATGATGGACAGTGGCTTAGCAACTTAATTTTCCAACTCCTTCAGGACTCATGGATGGATTTCATCAGGTCCCATGGACTTGTATGCGTTCAGGTTCCTAAGATGGTCTCAAGCCAGATCGTCTCCTACAGCAGGCCCCAGGTCTTCATTCTCACAGTCCCTGCATCTGCCTTCCAAGACTCGGGCGTTGTGATGTTGTGGTTTAAGGCTCTCACGCAGTTTTCCTTCCTCACTCCCCTCTCTTTCTTCCCCCAGTCCGGGAAGATGGGGAAGAGAATCGAAAGAATGCAACTCCCACAGGTTGAGATAAGAACAGTTGAGTAACTGAGGTGTAACACAAATTACTACAACTCCCATCAATAATAATACAAGAGAAATATAAGGAAAGATTACAATAGCTCACCTACTATATACCCAGCCTGACCATGCAGTGCACCCCCACTCTTCCGGGTCTCTGCCCTCCATTTTTTCATCCTGGGCATGACATGCTGTGGTATGGAATACCTCTTTGGTCAGTTTGGGTCAGGTGTCCTGTCTCTGCTTCCTCCCAGCTTCTCCTGCTCCCTGGCAGAGCATGAGGCTCAGAAAGTCTTTGGTCAGACAAAACATTACCAAGCACTAACTGAAAACACTGGTGTTATCAGCACAGTTTCCAGGCCCAAAATCAAAACCACAGCACTGCACCAGCTACTACGGAGAAAAATGTCTGCTGCTGCTGAATCCATGACATGTGGTCAGAACAATTGCTAGTGAAGGCCAAGGCAAAGAAGTCATTAAAAACCTCAGCCTTCTCCAAATCCAGGGTAGCCAGTTCTCCTGGCAGCTTCCAAAGGGGGCCCATGCTGTTCCTGGTCTGTCTTTTATTCACTATGTTCCCATAGAATCCCTTCCTGTTGCCTTTAACACTCCTAGCCAAGTTTAATTCTAACTAATTTCAGTGTATCTGCACATTTATGAACCAGCGAAATTAACATACGCAGAAACTCCATTAACAAGTACTTCAACACCCTCTACAGGAACCAGAAATTAAAAAGGAATATAATTTATAGCTGCAGTTAATTCTGATGAATTGAACAGTCTGACTAAAACTGTTTTGAGTTACTCAGAACTCTCATTTTTCTGACCTGGTCATTAACTGCGTAATATCCTAGCAACTACTATATATTCTGGTTTTATCTTGGAAAAGATACCGCCTTGAAGAATACAAACCTTCCACACCTTTCCACTTGTCATTGTATATTTCTTCTTTCTCAGCTTTAAGAACGGATTGTTGCCATTGCACAGATTCTGAGGAAACTTCTAACGTCAGTGTTCGAAAGGAAATTTAGTCCAAGCTGTCCATGATATATCTAAAAGTGAAATTTGTCTCTTTGTTCAGCATCTACTACCACCATTGTCAAAAATTCCAAGTGCAGATTCCAAGTAAAATTCCATTTGCTAACTTATTTTGGAAGTGCTGGGAAGGGCTTACTACATTCTCATTAACTCATCTCATGCCTCAGCACATGAGATCATTGTTTCCACCGAGGTGGCTTCCTCCTATCACAGAAGATGGAACAAGAGCTGGTGGCCATAAGATAACGCAGACATCACAGCCACATGACCAGCACACTGAGAACTTCTAGCATGGAGAAAAGGCATGAATGCCTTCTGCCTTCTTCCACAGAAGAAGCTTACAAGTTTCAGACCAGAGCAGCATAACTTGGGAGCACCCACAGACACCAGGGACCACTCACCTGGGCTATGTGAGAGGGGGTCTTCTGGGTAAATCCCATTTTGTGTGAGGAAGGACTCGGGAGTGATAATGCAATGAGTCAAGACACAAGGAACATATAGTCAAGCAACTCTCATTTTATTTCTGCTTCTGGTGCCAGGCCATACCTTCTCCATTTGTTATTCAGAGACACTGTGGGCAAAGCCAGGGCTCTTACAGACATCCTCGTATACCAAGTGCACAAGGGAAGCCTGCCTAGGGCAGCTCAGCAGGAGACAGATAATATCAAGAGAAGCTTTGATTGCCACACAGACTTCATTGTGCCCTCGGCCTGTGGCACAGTGAAGCTTCTGAGAGATAAATGCTTCCCTACAAGCCCTCGTGGTGGGACATATATAAGTCAGACACCTCTACAGCCAACCCACAGGCCAGTGGAAATCACTAGGGCAAAATCAGAGTTTCTTGTTAGTGCTGCTCATTTGGGTTTTCTATCTCCATGTGTCCTCTAAATCTGACTATGTGGTGTAATGCATGGTGCCCCAGAGGCCCATCTATCTGGGCTGTCTATTCCGAGACTTAGGGAGGGTGATTACAAACATTCAAGCCAGGACAGGCTGTGGGTGGGAACAGCAGCTACTCAAGCACAAAATCTCTGTAGGCACTACCTGTTGTGAGGTAAATTTGAGGCCCCAGGCACTAAAGCAGCACTGAGGCAGGAGGTATCCTGGCAGTGCAGTGCAAGGTCTTAGCAAAGCCAGATGTGCCAGCTGTGATCTGCCTAGGAAAGCCTGTCCTTGCCAGCAGCAGTAGGCTGCTCAGCCATCCCTGTGTGCAGCAGCACTGGGACAGCAGGGATGGCAAAGGGTTTGGTCTGGGGTACGGCCAGCAGCCAGTACCAGTGTAAATACAGCCAGACCGCCTGGACATGCAGCCACAATGCTCACAGGCTTAAATGTCCCACATAAAATTAGATGAATCGTTAGCCATAAACCTTTCCTCCCTTCTTGTAGGTAGCTTCAGTAGCTTTTCTTAACAGATTTCATGTAATGAAAGCCATGGGTTGGCAAAGCCCCTATTAGACAGACCTGCTTGTAGTGAAGCTTCAGTTTGTCTTTGAAAAGGTCAGATTTCTCCCTTGTGTGTTTGGAAGAAGGAGTGATCGTGTTATAAGAATATCAAAAATACCTAAAAACTGACTTGGAATTACTTCTCCAAGAGGTGCCAATCTATTTGCAAAGTGAATTTTGCTTGTGTGAATAGGGAGAGCATAATTTCAGGCATGCTCCTTCTTGCACTGTCTCTTACTGAGTAGTTTGGATGCCCATTTGTCATGCAATTTTGCCATTTGCTATTTGATTAGGGAGTTTTTAACCTTTCCAGGAATCTATTGAATTCTGTGTGAGCGTTCTTTGATCTCCATTTATATGTGCAGAGTTTGCCAAAGTCCCTGCTGGTTGCTGGTAAAGGCAGAAAGCAAGTTGTTACCTGCAGAGTGGTTCATATGACACTTTGCAGTCATCTGGATTAAAGCAGTACCTATTGTTTACTGAAGTTGCTCCAGGAACAAAATCCTTAATGAAGGTGCTTTCAGTCTGAACTCAAAACTTGCTTTTATATACACATGCATTCTCTACATGTATTATATATGTCAAAAGAGAGACCAGGAACTCTCATTATGTCAGATAATTTAAGCATGTGGGCTATTTTCAGGGACACCACAATGTCATTGCAGGATGGCAGAAGATTGTATTTTCTCTGTTGTACAAAGGATGTTCAGAGGTGCACATGCAGTTTTATTTGCAGGGTATGTAGCTCATGACTTATATTGAATCTAGTGCTGAAAGTTACTTTAGGAAGAAACAAAACAAAACCAAAACAAAACAAAAATTCAAGAGAGAGAGAGATGAGGGGAAGTGAAAACTCTCCAATAACTAGCCAGGAAACACAGTGATGGGGACCCAGGTGAGCATCCCTCTCAGGGTCTTCTATCCAATTCAGTGGGTGGCAGCAATGGTGACTGTATTATTTCCCTACAGGCATATGCACTTCGTTGGGACCCACTTGAACACCCTACTACTTGCTCCTGTTCATGAGGCATCATAGTGCTTATGGGAATCTGCCCATTAGGTGAAAGCATTGCATGTATTTTATTGGACAATATTTACTGACTATTTAACTTACTTCTATTTACTTCATAACAAACTATATTTTAGCTTTCTCTAATGCAAGCTAAAAATCTAGAAAATGAGAGGTAAGAAAGAGAGGAAATGCAGTGTCAGGCTCTTGGCAGTGGTAGCTGTTTTCTTTGAAAACCCATCATAACAATATTGGGGTTTGCAGGTACAAGGCCATGAAAAGAGCATGAAAAATGACCAACATGAGGAGCAAGAGGCCAACAAGGGAAAACCACTGCTTTAGAAGCTCTAAAATATGCTGCCACAGTAGCTTTAGTGACATGTTGCAGAGCTGTGAGTAAAAGGCAGACTGCAGGGCTGCAAACAGCAGAGCCTCAGCATTACCAAGAGGCATTTCAGGCACAAGGCAAGAGCTGTCTTAGAATTTGTGCAGAAATGCATCAGGTTCAGGGCACTACAGCAATGCCATTTCCTCCCTTCACCACGCCGGCAACTGGTTGCTGCTGAAACAAATCCCAGCACCAGAACAATAAGTCACAGACAGATGTTTTCAGTTCAAGGTTGTACATGGGGAATTAGATTCTGAAGGAAATCAAAATGATAAAACCTGTGATTAACCTTCAGGTATGCTGCAAAATCCTCCTTCTTTCAGCATTCCCACTTGAAAGGCCAGAAAATCCCATTTCTACTGAGGTTTTCTGGATGACACAAAAACTTGTGACAGGTATGGATTATAAAAAATGTTAGCCAGGGAGGGTAGACCCATCAAAAAGTTGCTCTAGACTTCACAAAGCAACATCAGCCTAGTAATGAAAGAGTTAGTTAAAAAGATAGCTCTTTTCAACTAACAGCTCCTTCTCTTGGGTTTTTGCATGATGCATCTGAAAGTAAGAGCCGTCAGCTCTTCCTGAAATAGCTGGAGTGTGAGAAAATTCATTTCTTTGCAACCAGAGACATCCGTCCTGCAGGAGTAATTGACATTAGGCAGTGAGTCTTTCAAAACTATATGGGTACATAGAAGGCAAGCTGAACTGCACCAGCTACATGTGAATTTTTTTTTACCACAAAACCTTTTTTGTAGGGAGCTGACCAAGCAATGCCCCTGATTTCTTCCTCACACATGAACTGGGATGCCTCAGTACACACTGGCTCTATTCTGCTCTTAGAGAGTATCTGTTATGAAAGGGCTGCTCTCCTGAGGGCCCAGGAGGGCAGAAAAATTAGAGTAATATCATTAATCTTCTTTCATGTTTCATGTAAACTGGCATGTTCCATATAACAATAATAAAGCATAAAAGAGATGCAAAAGAAATACTAAATCCATAGAAACCATCCATGCCATAAAGTCAAGACTATATGAAAAATAACAGCAGCTAGCAAGAGTTAGCAGAAAGGAATGCAAACCTGGGTCTTCGCAAATGCCTATTTCAGTGGTTTACACAAGTCATTACATTAAATTGCGGAAATAAGATCCATGAAGAGAAAAGAGTCCCCTCTGTAATGAGACACTGGCGCCATCTAGAAGAGGAATAAAATACACACCATAAAAGTTAAGTGGAGCATAAAAAGCAGCTCAGCCTTGTTTACAAAGTCTTAAAGGGCATTTCTCATGCACAGGATTTTTATGAATTACAAGGACACCTTTCAGTGAAGAGCGTTCTCCACTTTTCCAAGCCTCGGTGATAATAAAAATACTTTAAAGTGGTTTTGCCCTGTTCTTATTCATATTTTTATATGATTTATTCCCTGAACAAGATCGCCCCATGAAGTAGGAATTCTCAGGACTTCAGCAGCAGCTGCTCACCTTCTTCCTGTCTCTGGGAGACCCAAGAGTGGCACTGTGTGTGGTGGACAGAAGTGCTCCAAATTACAGTGGGTGTGTGACAGTGGCTTGCTGCTGGGTAGGCTTTGGAGGGTGGGAGGGAATAATGGGATTTTTCTTCCTTTGTCACCTGCATTAGACCATTGGGGGCAGATGAGGAATCACTGCCAGATGAGAGAGCAAACGTGGGAGGACTGTTCTGGTTTTCCTGGCATGATTCTATGAATCTATGTACCTTTTCATGATGCCCTTATTTTAGTCTGGGAATCATGAACATTTTGGACACTGTGAAACCTTTTATTTTACTATGACAGTCACCACTCTGGTGTATTCTGGACACGTGGAGCCTCTCTCTGGAGGGAGATGATGCATGGCATTCCTGTAACAAGGAGATAGAGCAGTAGGTGCTAACAGAGAGATAAGGAAGAAAGACAGACCTGATCCAGATGAGCCACAGCACAGCTCAGACTTTGATCATCAGGACCAGAAGATCACCTATCCTGGATATCCCATTAGCTGGGAATTGCCATCTACAACTGTCACATCTTGAAAGTATCTACCTGAGTTTGCTTCTACACATGCCCCTTATATTGCAGTCCTCTCTTCTTCATGCATTGTTCTGCTAAAGACAGAAGAACTAACTACTCTTATTAGCTCCACCTTCAATAAAGAAACTATCCTGACCCTCCACTATAAATGATTACTTAAGCACACGAGACTTCAGCAGATGGATCAGGAAAAAGTCCTCACTAAGGTTTAAACTCAATCTGACATCTGCTTGGTCAAATGACTGTTGGTTTGGTTCTGTTTGTTTTTGTGCTTAAGTCAACAATTTTCATGCCTTTGATAGAAAGTCTTTAGCATATTTACATTGGAGTAGATAGGCCATGATTTTTGAGCTCAAAACCTGCCAGCACATCCATGTTGCTCTGAGAGTATTTGTTCCACCAAAATTAACTCAAAAATGGAAAAAGAAAGTATAAGACATTCAAGTTTTATAATCTAGAAACACAGTGGTTCCAGTACAGAACATCCAGACAAAATGGACTTAAACAGGGAGTTTTCAATACCTATTTAATGGAGGGCTGTTGTGTGATCTGTATGCCTGATTCATTCTTAGGGAGAGCCAGCTAAACCCAGGGCAGAAGCCTTGAACAAGGTCATTATAAGGTCATACAGGTTAAAGTTGACTAGAAAAACATCAGAGACAGTTTTACCAGCAATATGGGAGAAACACTGAGAATACGAGATGCTTTGGCCTCCGTGGTTGCCAGTTTTCTATCTTAATAAGTCTGTGGTTTTAAGCTGCATGCTGCTGACCATGTCAGCTGGTCATTGCTGTGGTGCAAACAGTGCAGTTTGAGATGTCAAGGTGGCTGAGCTAACTTCAGTAGTTGCAAGGGAAGTACTAGCAATCTGTCTTAGAAACAGAGGAAGGCATCTGCTGGATAAAAGGCAAGAAAGCTTTTTGATGTATTGATTCCTCAGTGTGGATGGATTTAGAGAGAGATCACAATGTCTGACATTGAGCAAAACAGAGGCTGTGAAAAGGTATTTGAGATTTGGGGTGGCTGTTGCATGCAGCTCTTATGAGAAAGTGTAAGGTCACCAGGACCTTTCAAGAGCTTGGTTTAACAATGCTGTAGTGACATAGATATAAATGAACTGATGTTTCACCAGTGAGACAGAAAAACAAAATGTACTGTGAATTAGATGACTGAAGAATGCTTTTGGAAAGGCCCCCATGTTCATTGCCTCTACATCTGTTCTTTCTTTACTTCTGGCCAGAAAAACAAGTTGTGGACATGAAAAACATAATAAGCTAATACAAAGTTGCTCCTCGTGATTTATATATAATACAGTATAATATAATTATATCAATAAAATTAATATTCAATTATATTTACTATAATATTGTTATTTTATAATAAAATAAATTATAATATTATACTATTATAATATATATTACAGTAATTCTAAACATTAGCTCTACCTCCAGATTTCTGTTTAACTAAGCTTATGACTTCAGCGCTACACTCTTAGGGACAGTGATCCAAATCATTCTCAGCTAAAATAAAATAACAAGTGTTTATTGGGACTATGTCCAAACGCAATCTTATCAGATGCAATCTGTATGTTTGACTCCAAGAGCAATGGATTAAGCTAAAATCCAAAAGTGGACTCCAGACTTTCTGGTCTTTGCATTTTAAAAATATCCAGAATTAAGTCAAGATGTTGACATGGAAAACCTGAAATATAGGAAAGTTGGCAGTCATGTCTTACTCTATCTCTGAACTGAAGACTGGCATGTTTTTCCCCTAGGGTAAGTATAAGTAATAGCACTCATGGCATGACACCAAGCACATAGGGCCAATATTCTAATGAGGTCAGACTTTTACTTAGATGAGAAACTACAAAGCTAAAATGCTACAAGAAAAACTACTGCAAGTGGAAGGTAATTTATCTGAACCAGAGTCCCACCACAGCACAGGAGCTGATGTGTGTGCTGCTGGATGGGCTACCTTTCAGCTGCAGCTTTGAACAGGAGCCAAGATGGTTAGTCACTGACAAAGCATCTTCCTTAAGGATATTCCTATAAAGAGGTATTCCTGGGAGACCCTTCCACTGCACTGAGGAGGCTGAGCAAGGGAAGGGACCTGGTGTAGCTCAGGGGAATGAAGCTAAGGCTGAAGTAGCTGAGGAAGTGAAGGGGGGCAAGAGGAAGGAATCTGGAGCAGGAGCACGTGAGCTAACAGAACTTGTAAGCTGGGCTGATGAACAAGGCAAGGGAAGGAGAACATAGCTATGCAGCTCAGTTGACTGAACACTGCTGTGGAGAAAGAAACTCTGCCCTTTCCAGGAAAGAGCATCAGCGAGGTCCTGGGATGGTCATCTACACTGAACCCCTCACAGGAGTTCACAGACTGCATTTTCCTGGGTTTGTCCTGCACACTTTGAGATGATCTGGAGATCACGTATCTACACAGAGCTACAGTCAAAGGCAGTGAGAGCTTAATCCATGCATAATGCAAAGTACACCAAAATCTTAATGAGCAGATTTTTTTTTTAATGCTACCCAGGGTTTCATCTCTCAAAAGAAAAGCAGGAGTTGTCATCTCCTCATTTTAGAGGGTCTTGGAGCATTCAGACAGTGAAGTAACATGAATCATGGCAAATCACATAAGGAAATAAAGAACTGTTTTAAGAAGAGGAGAAGAACAAGGTACTGTAAACAAGCCTTATGGACCAGATTTATTTCACCTTGATAAATACTCACATAACGTGTTTGATACAAATACTTACCTTAGACTCCCTGATCCAGAAAGGAGAGAAAGGAACACTGCCAGAAAGTAACTCACAGCTTACGCTGAACCAAAAATCCCTGAGGAAGCGCTAATGTCTCCCCACTGACTCCAGAGGGAACTTTGGACATCTGTCCACTAATTTCAGTGTCAGTAAACCAGGCCAAAGGCTGAAGACTAAAGCAAAATAAAACAAACAGCTGAGGAGCAGCTCTTGAACAATCAGCACTCTTCCTCTTTGTACAGATTAAGGCAGAAATTATTTGGAGCAAAAATAGCTGCAGAATGACAGCTAAAGACTATTGTAACATGTCTGTACAAAGGGGAAAAAATGAGGTTCTCTGTGCAATTTTTTCTTGCCATTTCCTAACTTTAGACAGCTAAGGTCCAAAGCCTTCATGTTCTTTTGCTGTAGCTTGGTATGCAAAATGTGCAGATAGCTCTCATTTATTCAGGGCACCTCTCTTGCTAGATCTAAATACATCAGTCTCAGCTTCTTGGCCAAAATGGCAATCAAAGACTGTAATAGTGCTTTGCTATTTTAATTTGTGCTATCTTTCCATTTTTAGTTTTGGGTGGGTAAAAGATTTCTACAAACTTCAGAACTGCACAATAAACCTGTGAGTTAGGTTTCGGATTATGCATCACCTTCTTGCTCAAAGTCCTCCGTGATCATGCAATCACTTATTTAAAACACAGTAAGTTATTTAAAGGGAAATAACATCCCTGCCATGTCTGAATTCTGTTTTCCTTTAAGTTGCATGGGAGGAAGGGATGTAGCTTCAACAGCCGTCTTCCCCCGTTTTCTGCACCTGTGCCAAAGGCAACCCAGGTACTCCTTGTGTATAGCTGAAAAAGAGGCTGCAGACAAGCACCTAACTCAAATAAGGGCTGTTTCCAAACAGGATGTAGAGTATATCTCTAAAAACTGGTACTGAGCAACTTCAAAGAGCTTTCCCAGGAGGCACAGAAATGTCTAGCCTGAAGAAGCACTTCACATCAAAATGCCTTTGGCCAGAGCTGCTGCTGATGTACCACTTCTCATTTTTCCGTTTTCCTGCAATTCTGGGTGGAAACGCTACATTACAGCATATCTGGAACATACACAATTATATATGGAAACATTATTTATAGAATATAATTATGAAAGTGTCACTGGGTTGGCATGAATTGCATACAGCTTCATTCTTCCTATAGTTCTCTCTACTAAGGGAATTAGTTGCTGCAATAACTTGCACACTTGAGTATAAATATTTGAGTCAAACCTTTGAGTTATTAATGTTATTTTAGGAAAACAGCCATGTTATACTAAGCTATTCTGGTGAAGCTTCATTGGAATAAAAGATACTTTAGGAAAGATGATTTTGCTCCCATTGCCAACATTTCCCATTATATATAAGTGAACGGAGTTGCAAGTTATGGCTATTGACACCTGAAAACACCCAGACTGGCGTAGTGTACAGTCCCCTGTTTCACAAAACAAATAGGACACGCACAGTGTCATGCAACAAGCCTGTCTCACGCTCTCTCTTGTGCCCTTTTGAGAACACAATGGGATTTATTAAATTACAATCTTTACCACCACTACTGTGCCACTTTTACTGCAGGTAATTAATTACAGGCAATCTAGAATATTATCTAGAATCAATTGCGCACTTGAAGCTTTACTAAAATTAAGGCTACCTTCTTCCTTCACTTATTTTCCAAATCTACATCCTTCCAAGATCTGTCAAAATTTGTCTTCACAGTCTAATTACTGACCAGTTTGTGGCCAGACATCAAAATCTGAAACCATTTTGCACCAACTCAGTAATTTCTTCCTCTGCAGTCTCTCTAATTCTGGGCAGTGCTCTCTTGTTTTCAGTCATTTCAGAATGAATATCTTATTACAGCCATAATCTGATTCTATTTATATAGTGTTGGCTAAGGTCACAGGAAATGTTCAAAGTGCCTTTTAATTCCAAGTGGTAGTTCCTATCTAAACAGTCTCTTGCTGTGAATTCCAAGAAAATGGCAAGATACTATTAAAGTAATATTAAAAATTATGATTTGGTAGTAAGGTTGCACTATTACTAAAACAGAATTTCTGTTGGTGCCAAAGTGTACATAACTTACAGTCTGTGAAGTTTTACTTACATGCCTTTTATCATAAAAGGAGGCAAGCAGGCATGTCTAAGGCTGTGTATCTGATCTATTTCAGACATTTTAAAAGGAATCATGCCCCAACACCACTGTCCCTCTCTAGTGACTCTATATCACAACTAGCTCAGACATAGACATTGATAGGACACTGTCCAATTTGATCAGAAGAATCTCACCCTAAAGGTAAGCTTAAAAAGTCAGTATATCAAAAGCTTACACCTAAATATCTGTAACAGCCTCATTCTGCCTATGTAGCCTGCTGAGAGCAAAGGTAGAGTGTGGCTGCAGAGGCCAAGGGACTGGCTGCTATCAACAGAACTGATCCTGATCGCAAGGACACAATGAGCTCCTAGGTGCCACAGCTGCTTAGATGTGTGATCCCATGGCATGTGCCTTTTTATCCCTCCCTGCCTCTTTATTCTGCAGCATAAACAGTTTTATCACTCACACATAATGGCCTAAAATCCAGGAAACACAGAAAGGCAATTACAGCCATGGTCTTATATTTTCTTTATGTTCTTGGTCTTGCAGGAAGAAACCCTCACCTTTCTTGGGTTATCTGGAGGAGTTCACCAGTAAAAAATTAACTCCATGTTCTTACACCTTCCACTGCTAAATTCAAAACAGGTGTTGGTTTCAGATCTTCTGAGAACCATCACCAGTTCAAAACAAAGCAAATCTATCTAGTCTGAAGTTAGGACCAATTAAAAATTTAAAGAGGAAAGCTCTCAGCAGCAGCCAAAATAAACCTTTCCTGCCACTAGTCAGGATTTGTTCCTAATCATATTTTCACACATTGTAGTATCTGTTCCTCTGGAAACATACGGAAACAGTGTCTAATAACACTTTCCAACAACCCATGCTTTTCCTGCATGGTGGCACATACAGTTTAATACAAGAATCTCTGGCAGGCAAAGGGTCTGCCAGTGAAATTGCTCACAGTAGTAGTATGCTGTGTAGGTGTGGTTATAGCTGCTGCTGTTTGACTTGCAGGTAGGCATTTGGAGCTGATGTGTGTTGATAAAGGAAAACAGAGGTAGACAGCCACAGGGCAGATTTGCAACACACCCCACCTGCTTTTCTACTTTCAGTCATCCGGCACCATCAGAAACCAATTCTAATTGCACTGATAAACTGTCTTAATTACTACTTTTTGGCAAGGGGATGAAAAAGTATGAAGTGTCCTGGGTGTTGTCAGCATATATCAGTTATATTTGAAGTAACTAGGCTTAGTATCTCAGGCATAAATGACATCAAAACCAATCTCTCTAATAATTTTTCACTGTCAGTGGGGCTGTGAGACCAGAGATGAAGAAATACAATGTATCTGATATACTTCACTATGAACAATAAATGATATATGATTGTCTTTCCTACCAAGTCTGATGTCCCTAAGACAGAACAGGTTCACAACAAAACTGAAAGAAACAACTTCCTAATTCTTTGGTTCACTCTCAACACAGATTAGTCTGCAGACTGCTTTAATCTGCAGTAACAAACCCATGTCAGCTGTGTACTTCAGGACATGGACACAATTCTTCCATTCCCTGAAATAAAACTGCCAGCACAACAAGGTGTTGGTTAGGAAGCTTGCCCCCAGATCTTTCCACTATTTTAAACAGAATAATCCACACTAACTCTTTCTTCTAATTTTGCCTCAGGATCTGTTTCCAACCCAAAAGATGTAAGCTTTCTGATGCAAAACTCACTCAGCAAGAGGGAGCCAGCACACTGTCTCCTTTGATTCACTGCAAGTTTGGGTGTTCACCAGTCCAAACACAACTATCTGCCTTACAGTTTGTGGTTCAAAACACAAAAGGCTGTGATGACCGAAGTAATGACAATATACAAAACTGTCTGAAAAAAAAAAAAAAAAAAAAAAACATTATTTAAAACAAAAAAAAAAAAAAAAAGCTTATTTCCATTTATGGAAAAAAAAAAAACCCACAAGTTTTTGTGTTTAAAAATAGTATATGTACTCATTGAAAAGAAAAAAATAGGAAAAAAAGATAGTTGACCTTCAACATTCAGCAGGACTTCATTGAAGGTTGTATTGATGCTATTCAGCAAGTAACAGTCCACCCTAATACCAGATTATGAATTTTTAAGAAGTAAATTTCATGGTTGTATATAAATTAAGGATTAACAAACACTCTTTCCAAATATTGTTCATCTCTTCCAATTGTCTCATGGTGTTACAAAGTAGGAATTTCAAAATACCTCATTTTCACAGCCAAGATGAAGTAAAGAATGTTCTGTAGTGGTGTTTTAATAAGTTGTACCTAAGATCAGGGTTTACCCAGTGGTTAGTATAAAATCATAAGAGTGCCAAGTGCATCATGATTTTCCCCTTGCCCCCCCCAACCCCTTTCCCCCCATAGGCCCTGTGCCAGGGAATGTCCCTGGGCCCGGGGGGGGCCGTGGGGGGGGCCGTGGGGGGGGCCGGGTCGTGACTCACAGCCCCGTTATGTCCCTGGGTGGTGGCGGGGCCACGTCACCCGTTTGGGGCGGGGGGGGCACAGCCCATAGAGGGGACCCCCCCATTGATGGGACCCCCCCCAAAGGGACCTTGGGGCGGGGGGGAACCCCCCGGGGTGCCTCGATTTTTGGGGGGGGGGGGAACGGACAGAGCCCCCCCCCGTGCCCGGGGATGAGCGCGATTCCCACTGCTTCCCAAAAAGGCGCTGCCGGCTCCGGGCGTTGGGAAACCGGGAATGGAGCCAGGGACGGGGGGGGACACACGGGGGGGGCACACGGGACACCCCCCCTTAACCCCCCCCCCCCTCCAAAGGGGATTGGAATGATCCGGGATCCACCACTGCGCGGGTGGGAGTCAGCGGCAGTGAT